>WEKW01009142.1:8066-87964 GCA_013389905.1 Sula dactylatra
TAGGGTATCTATATCAGCTCTATTTCTATTTTTTTTTTTTTTAACAGAGTGTTTATTTAATTTCTTGTTGCATACTATCTGATTGCCTTGGTATGTTATGGATATAATTTTGTTAGGTAACTCTTAATAAACCCAGAAGTAGAAGCATTTATACTTATACATATAGATTTTGCATAAAAATCCAGTTATCCCAGGGGTGATACTGTATGCTCAAGAAGTGAAAATCATGTTGTCAACAATTTGTGTGCATATTGTGCAACAACGTACACACTATTCCCACAAATTCCCACAGTATCTTTTCCAAATAAACTTTCTTTCTATTTTATCCATTTGATAATGGTCTGGAAGGTATAATTAAACAGCTACAATTTTGGAGGAAAAAATAACCCCAAAGCCATTTTCAGCCTCCTGTGATATTCTTACTGTTCATTAAAAAATAGTCTCTAAACTCTATATAAACCTGAACATTGCACAGGAGTTTTTTCTAGAGAAACAGGCATCTTCCTCCCCCATCGGACTTTTATGCTAAATTTGCCATTTCAGTTTTTGTAAGAAATCCAGAATACTAACTTTGTAATCACTTGATCAGTAAGTTCATGATCCTTTCACATTCCTTTTCCTTTCTCTTGTGCTTCCTGCCAAAATTTACCATTTCCATTGACACGAAGACTGCAATACTATCTATTTGTTTTTAGGCAAAAAAAATTTAAAAAAAAAATCTACATATGAAATGATGAAAGGCCTCACTGCACATCAGAGTACAAGTAAATAATCTTACGGAAAATGAAGCAAATGATATTTTGCTATCCAAAAGTTTAAATCTACTGTAAAGCAATTTGGTTTCCCTTGGACAATACTAACAGAAAGAGCAAAATCTTATATGTAGCTTTGCATTAATCCAGAAACAAGACAGAGAAATTTATTCTGCTAAAGATTAGACAGAAATAAATACAGAACATAGTTTTTCAGTGGTTTTTGAGTGGGTGAGTTGTGAGTGTTTGAGTGGGTTAGTTACTCCATTCCAAGTTTAGCCAAACTGCAACCCTTCTTTTCTTGTTGGGTGTTCAGAAACTAACCATGAAATTAGAAAACAAAACAAAACAAAGCAAACAAACAAAAAGAAAACAGGAGAATGAAGCAACTGGAGTTTAACACCTCACAAGAACCAACTCATGGGAGTAAAAGGAAGACTATAAGAAGCAGAGAATCTAGTCAAAAAGCTAGTGCAGATTTGGAAGAGATTATTTCATAATATTCATAGTTAGAAAAAAAATAAAATTAGGGTTCTGCCTATATTTAGGAGTGCAAAACAATTTAGGATTTTATGCAATTAAGAAAGCAGCAGTAAGTTTTAGTAGTAATTTTTCACTGCCTTTTAGGAAGTATCAGACAGAAACCCTATAAATAATATATTGTCCAGTTAATTGTAAATTGTACCACAGAAAAATATCTCCTTTCTTATACAAGGGGTGTTGAAAATCAATACAGTTCTTTCTTAAAAGCTCTCTACAATGTTTTAATGCTTGTAGGTGATGGTTCAGCTTCAACAGTTTATGGTTAAGTAACATACAAGAATCACACACACACATAAAGCACAGAAATAAATTTGTGGTAGTACTTCCAGAATGATCTGATAAAAGTAACTCTGGATCTTCTGACAGATGTTGATTTTTATTTTCTCATTCAGTGCTGATGTATGAAGCTGTGATGCTGGGAGAAGAGTTGCAATTATAAACAGTGCTAAAAGAAGAGATCATTTTAGATGGGAAATCCTAATTTGATAGATTCTTCGTTCTTCTAGACTGCCATGTACTGGGTTCAACACTGTCTCTCACAATATTCCTGTATCCAAGCAGGGACATTATGGTCTGGATGGGTGAACCACCAGGTGGGGAAAAATGCTGATTCATCATCTCAGAAGTTATTTGTTAATAGGCTGCAGCCTACCTGGAGGGCAGTAACAAGAAGGACTGACAGGTCTGTCCTGGGACATGGCCTGCTTAAGATCTTTATCAGTGGCCTGGAGGAGGCGAGGAAGGGCAGGCTAACCATACTTGCAGGCAAAATCAAACTGGGGGAACCAGTCCACACACCCAACAGCAAGGTTGCCACCTGGATGGAGCCAGACTGGCTAGAGGAACGGGCCAACAGGAACCTAATGAAATTTAACAAAGACAAATGCAAAGTCCTGCTGAGGGAGGGAGGGAGGAAGGGAGGAAGGGAGGAAGGGAGGAAGGACGGATCCCCTGCATCCATAGAGGCTGGGACTGCCAGGCTGGGGAGCAGCTCTGCTGGGAAGGCCCTGGGGCTGCGGGCCGGCAGCAAGCTGAGCGTGAGCCAGCAGCCTGCCCTGGCAGCAGAGATGGCCAGCAGCATCCTGGGCTGGATGAGTGCACATGTGCTAGACCAACGAAAGGGGTCCCCCTCTACTCAGCACTCATCTGGAGTACTGCATCTGGTTTTGGACCTCCCAGTACAAGAAAGATATTGATAAACTGGGATGATTTCAACAGAGGGTCACTAGGATGGTCAGGGCTGGAGCACTTGCCTGGGAGGCTGAGGGACCGAGGCTTGTTCAGCCTGGGGAAGAGGCAGTTAGAGGGGGACCAAAAAGCTACCTGCCCATACCAACAGGAGGTCACTGAGGAGAGGGAGACATGCTCCTCACAGTGGTCCGTGGCAGGGTGACAGACAACAGGCATAAGTCAAAAAAAAAAAAAAAAAAAAAAAGGTTCAGACTGAAAATAAGGAGAAAATTTTTCCCTATGAGGACAGGCAAGCAGTGGAGCAGGTTGCCCAGAAAGGCTGTGCCAGCTCTGTTCTTGGAAGTTTTCAAGACCTGACTGGATCAAGCCCTGAGCAGCCTGGTCTGACCCCATAGCTGACCCTGCTTGAGCAGGAGGTTGGACTAGAGACCTCCAATGGTTGCTTCCAACCTGAATTATCCTGTAAATCCATGATCCTATATAGTAATTATTATGAAAAATTATTAACAATACTAATATCTGAATTATAAGAAATTACCTTTCAATATTTTTCTTTTCCTATGATACTCAGGAAAATGCATAATTTTAGACACAATATATGAATGTTATCTATACACTGCATTGCATTGCTATGCATTTAATGAGACCCTGTGCGTTACTAACTTCCTAATACTTTAAATAAAACAAATTGCCTGGCTAAAACAAAAGACTAACTTGTATAACACACCCTGATGAGGACCGAGAGTGAGTTCCTCTTACCTTTCTCATCCTGTGATAATTCATACTCTTTTGACCTACTGGCAGAAATTTGCACTTCTGAACGTCTTCACAAATTGCTTTACATACTTAATTCACTGAACTGACAGCAGTGTCTGAGGGTAATTTTCTCTGTCTTTACTCTTGCTAGGAGGCCCTCAGTAGAAAGCCTCTCATCAACTCCAGGGGTTCCTGTCTGTGACAGTCCAAATGGAAAAGAGAAAGTATAATATGCTGTGAATGCCTTTTGTTTTGATTTTACTTGTCTCGTGATTAATTAGGAACACATAAACTCAAGATTAAAATGCTCATCCTGGGGAATCAAATCTAGCATGCATAGCCTATCATAGCTTATCACAAATTTAAATGTCTAGAAAGGAGATTTCAAACCCCTGTCTGAAAATTTCTCTGGAATCTGCTGCTGTAAAACAGCTTAAATTTATACCCTAAATTAACCAGTGCCCGTTTTATGCCCGCTTATTCGTCAATAGTAATGAATGAGTAAAAACTTAGAATCACCCATTAGAAAGCACACATTTTGAGCACTGTTTGAAGATAGGCTAATTACCAATAACTGGATTTCTTCAAGTTGTATAGTCAACGTGCTCTGTAGCTAAGTTTTTTTTTCTATGTGTTCTCTAAGAACATAAGGCTGGCAACAAATGCCAGTCATATCCCCCTTTCATTAAGGCCTCTGACAAAATAAGCTTTCTATTCCCTGATTATTTTAATAGCCTGCACCTTCTGTAGCTCAAATTCATGTTCCTGAGATACGGTTGTTTAGAACAATCCCTAGTATCTCAGCTAGTAATGTCATTATTAGACAAATTCTTCACATAATGTTTTGCAATCTTTCTTTCTAGGTGGCAGTGGGAGGGGTGTCATTTTAAATTGGTCTGATGACTACCAGAAAACTCACTAAGTGGTTGAGAAACATGAGACGTTGCCATTGCTTCCTGTTTTAATCAAAGCTCTGCCTTGAAGTATAACACAATAACTGGAGGAGGAGATTTTCTATAAACTTTTTCATAAAATCTGGCAGTGCAAGATTTATGCAAGGGGAGTACCTGTGCTCCAATATTGCTACTATATGCTTTAATTAAATTAGTGCCTGAACATCACTATTGTTGACAGGCAATTCTATTGATTGGTGTTATATTTACATCTATATTTTAATACATATTGAAAAAAAAAAATCCTCAGTGTCAGAAGAATGCTTGCAAAGAGAAGCACAAAACTGAAAGGACCTTTCTGGCAGTTTAGATTGACATGGGGAACAGAGACATTGCTGATAGACAAGAGCAGGGGATTTTTTTTTTCCTTCTTTCTTTTTTTTTTTTTTAATAAGCATAACAGTATCCATCTGTTCCTGGATTTGAAGTGCAGATGTACTCTAAGAAGTAACTTCGTAAAATCGGTATCATGGGGCTCTGTGTTCATTCTCCCAGTGACTCAGGAGCATGCTTGTTCAGTTGGTAAGTTTTAAAAAAGAGAAAGACTATGAAAAAGTCTTAACTGCTAGCTTTGCATGTGTCCTGAGATGTAAAAGTCAAGCAGAACTCTACTGTGTATTACCACTAGCAATAAGGACTCTATAACTACAATTAAATTAATGTTGCTGCTATCTAATCTAGTGATTCATTCAGCTCTGTCAGATGTCTGTTGGTTCTGCAATGCAAACAAGTGTTTGTTTTTCTCTTCAGGTTGTTGGACATGATGAACTCAGTGCAATATGAGACATGCAGATAGCTTACTTGGAATACTTGTACGGAAACAAGATCTTTGTTTTGTTCAGACATCACTACCTACCTGCTTCACATCTGAAATTACAGCTTCCTCCCAAACCAAAATATCCAAACTCTACCACCTACATATTCATTCACCACTTTTTGCAGCCCATTAGCCAAACTCTGCTTTTGTTTCATGTGTTTTTTCCCCAGTATCACTCATTCTTTCCAACTAATCCTTAAACTAAAGATGATAATTTAGAAGGAATGTCAAATCAAATAACAACTTCTTCTTTGCAACATTCTTATTTGTCATTCTGTTGCATATAGTAGCTTTTTCTCCTCTTACCTCTTCCTCTCAGCCACAAAATCTGTATGTGCATTTACTACCTCTTCTAATCTGTTAGAAAATAAATGGCTAAAAAATACGGCATTTCTCACAGGATAAGTTTAACTGTAGATTTCCACCTTTGATGTCAAAGAAGACTTAGAAGTGCTTTCTTGAATGTGTTTTTAGAACTACCACTTTTCAAAACAAGCATACTATAATACATAGGATAACCTACCTAAAATTACTGGAAGAGAAGAAGAAATGTCTCAGAAATGGCCATGGGAGAGATTTCCCCTTCATTTCTTGAAATGCTCACCAAGGGCAATCTGTCTTATTTGACAAGGGAGAAGCGGTGATCCACTACAAACAATTCTCCTGATCACATAACAACATAGTAGCAAAAAAGAAAGGTAATGCAAGGAAAAGGGATGGGATCTTTTGCCATACAAAAGAACACCACCACAATGATTTCAAATGAGGGGAAAAAGACTGAGGGCTAACTCTGAGTCACAAGTGGGAACCATAGGATTTCTTTGCATACTGGAACAGTCTTTTGAGAAAACTATGAATAAAATAGTTTATTTGGAAATATTCCTTTAAAAAGCAATGAATCTACTTAATGAGGAGTGGTGATCCTTGTCTGCAAATGTTTGACTATATAGTGTTAATTTAACAAGCCATCATTCTGGTCTCTGTAACACAAGCGATACTCTGTGATCTGTTAAATGATCCCCGATATTTACGTCACAGTTGATTTAACAGGAAATGTGCTACTTCCTGGAATATAATGCACACGCACACTTCAATAGCACAGCACAATGCAATCTTAGAGACTACTCTGCAGCCATTGATTATGCGGAAAATAACTGAGGCTCATACTTGAAGCTTACTGCCCTTGCACTATTTTGGAGAGGAAAAAAGAAGCCCGTGAGCTAAGAGTGAATGGTTACTTTACTAATCAGGTTGGCAAACCACATGTGAAATCCTATATGGAAATATTAATTACTTTACTCTTTTCTTGAAAATCTGCTCTAACAGGTAAATATTAAACAGAAAAGTATGTTTAGCAGTTTTAGTCAGGACAGTTTTATCCTGTGCTTTTCAGGTTTCCTCACTCCTTGCTCCCTGCAGCAGGGTTGTGGCTCTCAAAGCTCCTGCAACACCACGGGACATCATTCAGCACATCATCTGCTCCATTTGACCACTAACCACAAGCTCTTCTCTTGGAAATAAAGACGTTATTTAAGGCCCTTCCTTCTATGAGCTTTTTTCCAAATTCTCCATCTCCTGAGTTCCTCCAGTATCTTTCTTGGATGATTTTCATATTTTTCCTCTGATATACAGTGGGAACTCACCTAGATCTTTTTCCTTGCTTCCCTTCCTTTTCTGTTTGTCCCTGTACTTACTTTCAGGACTTCAATGAAAAAAATAACTATGGGTAACTTAAGGTTTTCTTTCCACTCTAAAATAACTGTCTAAACAATAGTCTTTGTCTGACATCTCTGCAGCCTCAACTTGACAAAGAATTGAATTCCTGCTTGCATCTCCCATTGCCCTGCCTTCCTTTGGTGATCAGAAAATATTTCATTATATTCTCTGGTCCGCACTCCTACCAACTCCTTTCAGAACCTAGATCCAAACTGATGGAGAGGTGGCATTACTTGCAATTGCTTTAGGTATCAACATCACTGCTAGTCACCTAAAGTTCCCTTAAAGTCTGTAGAAAGAGAAACAGGCATAGTTATAGAGAGTTTCAGAGAACTACTTTGGATGTCTTCCTTAAGGCAAATTAAATACAACACAAAGTATCTAATCATATGTTTTTATCCTATTGAATGTCCCTATGATCTGGCCTGTTCTTTATGCACATAGTTAAAATAGTAATTTATTTTTTTGCTGCTACACATCTTAACTATGCAATTATTTTCCAGTCTGGCCTTGACAGAGTAGAATTGGTCTTTTGTGAAGATGCAGACACGGTAATCTTCCTAGCTCATTTCTTTAAACTGTCAGAGTTATAGTTAAAAGGTTTTGGTTTCTTTAACCCTAAATCCTTTGCTGAATCAATCCAGATATGTCTAGCATCTTTGATATGCTACCTATGTGGTCACATCAGCTTTTAGATGTTTTTTATTCTTAGCATTTCTCTCATATCAAATATGCAAGAGAAAACCTTCCTATAAGCTCCTTCAGTTTAACATCAATGTCATGCATATATGGAACAATCCTCAGGGACTGAACTTCCTTTCTTGATTTATTATTTATTCAGCCCCTATTTGTTTACATTACAAATACTTTCTAAAAGTGATCATCTTTAATATAGATGTGTATACAGCCTCTCCATTTGGGTCTACAGTTAATAACTAATAATAATTACTTTGATAATAAAAAGCTGATCTATAAAAAGTGCAACAATCTATTGGATACTACATTACTATATTGATTAGGGAGATAAAAAAATCTTGAGTTTGGTCCTGTAACATACTAAGAATCATGAAAAGTCAAATACAAGTTCATAATTTTCCCATAATAATGGTCCTGAAATTGATCAACAACTTCAATCTTTACCTGAAATAGCTTGGGTTGGCAGCTCCTCTCTCCCCCCTGAAACTGATGTGTTTCCTCTTTGGTGTGAGGTTACTTCTCAAGGCAAGTGCTCACATCCACAGTGGAAACAACAGAACCTAATGGGATATCCAAAAATCTCCTGATTTAAAGCGGACTTTAGGAGAACACACTGAAACACTCTCTAGAAGTCATGCACCTCCACTTAAGAACAGTATGAAACAGCTGCATATATTCACCCTGAAAAACATATATGGAAAGAAAAATATGTAGGAAAAAATTATAATCTTTAACCCTGAAACTTCCTCTACTAGCAAATGCTTTGCTAATTTACCTCGCAGGTAATTTACATGGATGTGGAAGGAAGATGTGCTCTATAGATGTATCACTGCCCTTAGTATGAGTAAAAATGTATGATCCTACTGTATGGCAGCAGTTATTAGCTTGTTTGGTTTTTGTCTATTCAGATACCACCTGAAGATAAATACAGGATTAAAAAGTAAACTGCTGCATTTTTTCCCCCACAGGTCCTGACATCCTGGACTTTATCTGAGTGATTTTAAGAATGAATCAGAGAATTTTCAGTACAAACAAGCTTCTAGAATGGTTTTCCTTTTGGAGAATGGAATTCTATAGGTAAGAGAGAACAAAAAATTATCTAAGAATACTGCTGTAAAATCCAGGAACTCCATATTAGGCCCACATAAATAGGCCCATAAATTAGAAAAAAAAAAAAAAAAGTAACTTTACCTATAAGATTGTATTACAGGTAATGTTATTTTAAAAATCCTTACTGATTACTGTAGAAACCTGTTGGACTCTTTTTAATAAATACCTCAGGGATTTCCATATAAACCAAGGTATATACACATAGTGCTACTGATTACTATTACATAGCAGAGAAAGAAACATTGGATCATTAAATCTTTAAACACGAAAAACTCCTTCATTCAGTGCTTGTTCAAATAGAGGCACAAAAACTCCAATTAAACAAAACCAGCCGTCCTCTCGGTTTTCATTTTTGTTCAGCCTGTGTTTTCTCCTAACTTGATGCTGACTTTTGTGCTTGCTTGGAAAACGCCTGTTAAAATACGGCCTAGAGTTAAGATCTGGAGCCTCTGGCAAACTATTAGACCAGGGTTTGATTTTGTCAGACCTCTCAGATGACCCCATTAGTCTCTGAGAGGCAGGTTAAACTGCTGCCATGCCCCGCAGAGGCCTGTCCCCGGACGCGGCGCCCAGATGCACGTGGGCACGTTGGTACGGGTGAAGGATCCTTGTAGGTGGACAGATGCAGAAGGGTCTGTGCTCTGCCCGAGACGACGTCCCATATCCCCATGCTCAGAGGGGAGCTACTGTCTTAAATAGAGTCTGACTCATGGTCCCAAGTAAATTAATGCCTCTTTAAACACAAGACCCAGTGATCACCATTCCCAGCCCCATTTTCTGAAAGCAAAAATCTGACTTAAAGTTAAAAAAAAGCATTCTTTAAGCTATATTAATTTTCATTTTGTCAATATAATAACTCTGTATGCATCAGGGAGCGTAGATGCACCAAACTCGGAGAGTGGAGGGGAAAATTTAGAAAAAAAATAATAGGAATATTCAGAAGGTAGAAAAGTCTAAATGATCCAAATGCAGCAGGGTTCATGCTATGTTTTTCTAAGAAGGCACCTGTCTTCTTGACTGAGGGGAAATTTGTATTGCTTTTCTTTTTTACCTTTTGACAAAAAAGTATTTTAAATGGGAATAAAATAATGTGTCAAGGTTTTGAACCACATGCAGGGATGATTGCAAGGGCTAGGGAATGAAAGCTGTAATCATTGTAAGTGGTGTGTAACAGACCTGAACTTTTATGAATGAATAAGAAATTACTCCTGCTCTCTTATACCTGCCTATCCTCTTCTTGTACCCTGTAAGACTGTCATAGTTATGAATATCCAATTCACACACTTTTGTTAAAAACTTGACTATATGCAATTTTACAGTGTGAGCAGTAGCAGCACTAGTAACCCACCAATAAAGTATTTGAAGAACATCTTGCAGTGAAACGTCCGACTTATTCTCCATCCTTCCCTTTCCAAAAGTTGCTGTCACAAGAAGAATTAATATCTACCTTCACAACCTAAAAGTTATTTAGACCTAGAGTCTGCCACTGTACTGGACCACCAGTAGTTCATGAAAACCCTAGGCTCAGGGACTCTGTAGCTGAGCCTGGGCTGTGGTGAGTAGTGTGACTCCTGGAGCTGGGTATCTTTGCAGTGTGCAGGGGAGTTACAGAACTGGGTCCCTCAGAGATCACTGCTGCAACACACTGTATGGTGCTGCTTATCTGTGGCTTTTCTTATTTGGCCTAGAGACACGTTTCTCTAGTTTATGCAAAGCAGAAGTCAATGAAATAGATTCTTCTCCAATCACAATTTAGTTTCATTTGGATTTTTTTTCCCTGCTGCAATATATTTTACTTTTGTTTATAACAGAAACAAAGAAAAAAAAAAACAAACAAAAAACCAAAATAAACATATGGAAAAATCCCTGCCTTTGGTCTTTGGAAAAATTTCTCTGAGATGATATATTGCCTCATGCATTAATATACACAGTTTGAAGTAAAATAATGAGTGCATTGTTTCAACAATAGACAATTACTTTAAACATTTAAATAATGGTAATGTACTAACACACACAAAAAGACAGTCATCTTGGTTAGTTAAAAGGCACAGTAATATTTCCCAACAGTACTAACAATGTTGAACTTCTAGGGTGATGGTGAAAGATAGCCAGCTAGCAAAGATGATTAAAAAAACTGTGTACAGGTGGTAATGGCAGATGTAGGTGGAAAGTGTCAGAAGTAGGCAGTCAGGAATATTTTGGAAAGATGCACTCTACCTGTGTAGCCCAGCGAATTGTCGCCGTTATCAGAGGTGGGGAGTGGTGTCCCGCTGTCGTTCCCCCTCTCTAGGTCCTCGGAGTCTGTCGGAAACAACACCAGAGCTGCTGATGGGGTCACAGGAGTAACAGTAGTTGCCATTTCGATCACAACACGTCCAGACACAATTAAATCCACACACGACAGCAAGAGCCACAGTGCCAGTGCACGGCATGTTTCGTCCTTCCCCCACCTGCATGGTGGTGCCCAACAAAAGGTGGTCGGGAGCATTGCCTGGGGTCCCCAAAACGCTGCCCGCTGTCCCTCTCTGCCCACTCCCAAGTCTCGCTCTGCAGCCCGCCAGGCGCGGTGGCCACCCTGCCAACCAGCCAGCACAGGCTGTGGTGAGCATATGGGGACGGGAAGGCAGGGGAGCTGAATGCTAGCATTGCTAATTTTCCACCTTATTGTTAATCAAAGCTATTGACTGTGATCACTCCCCATCATCGCTTCATCTCCTGGCAATTACAGACTCAGGGGACTTCACCTCTTTGTGGGGAGGAGGCGGGGGGGATGACTGTGTCTTGGCAGGCACGGGGGGAGCTGCTCTACCTCTTCTAGAAGACGGGGCAGGGGAAAGGGGTAGAGCCCCTCTATGAAAAGGCAACAGTTTAGCAGCAGAAGGAGTAAGACGCGTTTTCTGAGTTGAAAGATGCTTGCAAAGAAGCACTCAATTTTAATGTCACATTAAAAAAAAAAAAAAGAAATAAGGGAAGGCAGCTGGTCAGCTAAACACATAAATGAACACGCGTTTTAAGATCCCAAGATAAATTGCTGATCAAAACACCACAAAGATAACTCATAATAATGAACTAAATAATTCAAAGCAAAAAATAAAATAAAAATCCCAGTGGCTCTGAAAACAAAACAGAATGACCCAAAGGAATTTGTTGTCAATATCACTAGATCTTTTTACTCTTGTCTGTACAGCTTAATGTAAAACTGTTTATTAAACTTAAATTCTATTTTTTATTTGCTTTTGATAGTGTACTATCCAACAGATAACACCTAAAAAAGAAACATTCATACTTTTTTTAAAGAAAACTGCAAGAAGCAAATCTCTTTGCAAGAATACCACTACCAGAACAATAGGCTGCTTACTCCTTTTCTCATTGACAGGTGTCAGATAATTTATTAATTATTGTAAGGACCTTGAATAAGAAAGATATGTTTTGCTCTCTCACACACAGACTTATTCTGGACTTCTATAATGACTGAAAGTAACGGTTCCTTTTTGATAAAATGCACTTGCTACTAAAAATCATTCTGAGGTTGCACAAAACACCTAAAGCAACTGTTTGAAATTAAACTAGAGAACAACATTAGTGGATTTTTTTTTTCTGAACACTTAATTATACTAGCTCAGTCAATCTAATTTTGCAAATGCAATGCCAAACATTCATATCCTCCATTTGTATTTTAAACAATCTTATAGACACAGCATCCTTAAAAATTGAAATCTTTTTAGTGAATTACAAAAGAAAATAAAAAGAAAACCAAAATCCTCAAGACCAATCCACATAAGGGGATATATTGGAAAAAAAAAAAATTCTTAAAAAAAGTCAATTAAAGAATTGATAGCTTGCCTTGTAAAATACTGTTGTGTAAATTAAGAAAATAAAAGACCAAACGAAAAACCCAACCAAACAGCAAGATGCTGTTTCATCTTGGCAGATGAAAAAAGTGAAATATGTTCATTTATTGGTCCATTCATCTTTGCTGGCTCACTAATGGCCAATGTCACGTACATCTTTAAAATCCGCTCTGAAAATGGCTGTAGAGTGACTGGCTCCACATTCTGCTTCTCCAGATTGCTCACTTATTTGTATTCAAAGATTGATTGGGTCAGAGTTTTAAATTACAGCAGTAAAGGACTTTTTTATTAAATTAAGAGGCAGAGGCTGTCCCTACTTTTTTAGGGCAAATATTTATAATTGGCTACAGAAAGCTCAGACTGACATTACAAGCAGCAAAGCTGCTGATCATCTTTTTAAAAGACTGATTGCCTTCTAGGAGGTTTAACCACACGCTACGCAAAATGATGGAGGAGGAAGATGCACTGAAAGCTACTGGAGTGTTCTATGTGTCAGTGTAACGTCTGGCATCAGGTACAAAATAAAATTGCATAATGAATTGATCTTTTTTATCCAAGATTCTCCCTCGGCCATGGCATTCCCAGCAATGGGCCACCCTCCTCGTTACACCTCACAAAACAGCCAGTGCTAATGCCTTAGGAGTTTAAATAGGAGCAGTCTCCACTTCAGAAATGCTGTGCATTCAATACAGCCAACAGAACATGAGAGCAGCAGCAGCTTTAAAAACCAGACTACAACTACTTGCAGCCATTTTGGCACGAAAATGTTGGCTTCAATCCCTCCATTGACAGAAATGAGGGGATTAGTCTCTTTTTACCACTACTGATATTTACATGAAGTCTGTTAGTGACAATGCACTTGTTATTTACAACCCAAAACCACACAGACATTATTCACTCATTCCTTGAGAAATGCTACTTTTCGACCTGATACTGAACATGATATTCAAATAACATTAAATTATGGCCTCTGGCTGGAAATGACTTTCACTAATGATGATCACTGAAGTTCAGTTCTTGCTGTAAGTGAATTCTACCCATTTCACTGAACAATGTCTGGCCCAAGTCCTTCCTTTCGGGCTACTGCTCCCTGCACTGGGCTGAATTTAATTTCAGCTCTGTCTCAAGATTCAACTCTGCCTTTGCTTGGGAGTCCCTGTTAAAACTTAATGGAAACAAATATTATTGTCTTAAACGGCACATTTCACCATGAGACTGCTGTGAAGGCACTGTGTTGAATGGGGGCTAAAAGGCCTGAATGTTAAAATGTGGTCTATTTCTTATGATTACCATGCTGTAGGATCAGGCAATTTTCCACTTGACTTTGCTAAACATAATGAACGACTTTACATCCTTTACTTTTTGAACAAGTCGTCCTGCCAAAAAAAGTGAAGGGAATGAATTATCTAACCTGGAACAATTCACCTGACATATGAAAAATTTACAGCTCAGTCCGAGTCAAAACAGAGGCTGAACTTGATGCCCCATCCCTCAGAGAAATGCCATAATCATTCTATAACAAACAGAACTGCAAAGAGAGATGTCCCTCAAAACAACTTGCCGGTAAGGTTAAACATCTTGGTTGAATTTCTGTATCAGACAGGAGGAATTTAAACCAAGGTCTCTGATATCCTAGCTGCTCAGAAAAGCCTATTTTCAGTGAAATAAAACTTACACTTTAAAGAACACCTACGCAGTAATTGGTTGATTCATTAAGTAAAAAACCAAACCAAACCAAGCCAAACAAAAAAACCCAACCCAGAACAAAACAAAACCAAACATTTAATTCAACAGAAACTTACTTTTACCTTTAAGTATGCAAAACTTCAGGAAGAAGGTAAAAGGACCCCCCCCCCCCCTTTTTTTTTTTAAATAATCCCAAACGGGTTTATTTTGGAAGAGGGAGTTGAAAAGTGAAGCCTTGATTATGAAAGAGAAAAAAGGAGCAAGCCACCCCTTATCAATTGCTACTACNTATTTTGACTCGATAGGAGAGTGCTAAGTTTACCAGCACTGAGTGGTCTAGCTTTTTGGTGGAATTGTTTCAGGTTTAGTCAGTGCAGCCCAAGCAGAGATGAAACCTTCAAAGCAGCAAGAGGATTTGGCTTAATAATACAAGTTCAGAACAAGTTTAGGTGGTCCGATGGCAGTCAGATAGCACCAAAGATTTATGTGAATACGGGGAACCTCTTCCAATGAAATTTCCACTGAAATCTGTAAGTTACTCCATTTTATTGGACTGCAGCAGGAGCTACTAGACCATTCAGGCTTTAATTTACATATCTTTAACTCTTCAAAAGGATCAGAAAATAAAACTACTAAATATCTACTATTGTTATTCATTCTCTCGGCTCCTACAACACCTCAAACCAGATGCACAAATTTATTTTCGCAGCTACTTACATTCAAGTGCTTTGTGTAATCCTAACCTCAAAAATGATACTAAACATGCTTTTAACCATGGCTCTGCTATTCACAGAAAAGTCACCAGTGATTTCCGCCCCCCCCCTCCCCGTAACAGAAAGTGGTGCCATCATTATTGCTTCTTTTGTACCAGGGAGACATGTCTGTAAGACATGTTTTATTGACGATGCATCCTTAAAAGTCCCCAAATGATTCAGTATTGATGTCCTGGCCCATCCTTCTGGAGAACTTAAAGAAAAATTTAAAAGACCTAAACAGACACAACTTCTTACTAGTGTAGGAATTCTTGTGTATCTGAGTTTCTACGCTGGTCATTGTTTATTTGAAATTAAAGCCATCTACTGAAAAATGTCTGACTATGAAAATAATGACTTGTCATATTTAATTCCAAAATATATAACTTCATTATTTCTTGTTACATTTCTCTAAATTTCATTATCATCATCAGCTTGGGGGTACAAAACTGGAAGGAAACTGCATGAACAGCATTTTTCAAATGAACATTAATAAAAGATTAGGGTGAAGCAAATGAATATAAACTACTATCAATATTAGAATTGTGTTCTACAAATTGGATCAATTCCCATTGATTCCTTTCTAGTGATCTAGAGGAATTCAGGAAGAGACATCAGAAAAAAAAACCCTATTGTAACTGCATCAAACAACAATCTTAAGATGAGGAACTAAATTAGTAGCCTGCTTTTTTTTTTTTTTTTTGCAGTATTTTGATTTATTCTAGGTTTTAATTGGAGTTACAGTAGAAATACACTACAATATGTCTTAAAGGATATTTGATTTAATTCTATTTCTTCATTTAGTTATTCATAATGACAAAACATTTTGTGCTATCAGATTATAGGTAAGTAAGAATAGTACCTACAGGAGAACTACTGTTAAATTAACATATCTATGAGAACTAATTTTGGTAGAGGGAAGCACTATCTAAAATTATATGTTTGCTTAGAAAAATAAAGACAAGCTTTAAAGAATGCAGACCTATTCTTCAGATCTGGAACAAAAAGGAAAAACTTCAAGCTATGTGCAGAATTGGGAATAATTAGGCCACCCTTAGACTAATACACAGGTCTATATCACAAGCCTGTGTAGCATATGGCTGATTAATCTGGAGAGCATCCTTACCAATGTTTCATATTAGCTGAAACTTAATATTGTATTATTTTTCATACGACTTCATAGAGCAACTTTCTAGAGACATTCACATTCAGCCAGCTGACTTGTTTAAATTGGATAACTTTAGGGAGTTAAGACCGTTTTCATCAGCTAGGAGCCTCCGCAACTAATTAAGAAGTTCTTCATTAAAAGTTTACACTACTCAGCTGCCTCATCTTAAAAGTTAAGAAAGGTTTAAGCTAAGGGGAAAATGCAAGAATTTTTTCTCACATAATGGCTTTAATCCGAGGATCCGGCACAAGTAAATTACAAATAAATCCATAAGGATGCTTTTTATTAATAGCCTGTACAAGTAGGTTCCAGCAACTCAATATGTGGTTCTAAAAACAAAATGTACACTTTTGTACAGGTACAGAAACATTATTCATTGCATACAAGAGAATTTTCTGATGAAAGCAGAATACTTTGTGGTGTAAAAAAACCCTTAGAAACAGATTTTTCTAAAACAAGGAAAACTACAGCATTTATATAATGTTTTGAATGTCTTTGTTTTGGTTGTCTTCAAAGAACAGTGAATATGACTGAAAACCTGACAAAATCTCAGTAGTGGATGCTATTTAAACACCTTTCCTTCCTTTCATTTTCATTATTCATTCAATAACAGCCTTTAACTCAGTAAAAAGTAAATGAGGACTCCTAGACATGCAAAAGCAGTAAAGAACCTCTTTGCATCTTTATGCTGTCAGTAAACAACCTCTTTGCATCTTATTATTTATTTTGGAAGTAGGTAGTAAACAAAGGTGTTAGCAACTTCAACGCAGAGCCAGCAAATATACTTTATGGAGTATAGCATAACTATGATTGTTGGGTTTGTTGTGTTTGTTGTTTTGGGTTTTTTTGTTTGTTTGTTTTGTTTTTGTTTTTTAAATTTGTGTCACTTGCTTTTGAATTCTAAAGCTGAATTCTTATGTGGGATCAGTCATGCAGGAAACCATATGAATATAATTACATAGCAACATTTCTGACTGAACACTTGAACTCTCAAAACTTACTATTTAGCAGAGAGCACATAAACCTGCACTGGAAGATGTTGATGCTCCCAAACCTGTCTATTTTCCTCTCTCCACTTCCCCCCACACCCTGACTTCTCCTAGCTCTTCCTTGCACTTCTTGGGCCATCCCTTGTAGGGATGTTCTGCATCTGCTCCCATTTCTTCCCCTGCCAGATAAGCCCGAAGGTAACAGCCATTCAGGCTAATTAAATGGTGCTGGAAGTGAGTTAACAGGTTGTGGCCCCAGCTGCTTTAGTTCCAGGGGTAGACAGGAGACCCATCACTAGCCTATATAAAGCACTATGATTAATTAGGACAAGAAGCCTTTTTATAAGCAGGGACAACCAGATTTATAACAGAATTTTTTCTCTAAGGCAACAAGTAAACTTTCTCCAGAAAATACCAAAATAAATGACTTATTCTGAAGTGCTCACCAGTCATCTTGACTATGTTCAGTATGACATATGCATAAGACCTATTTGGCATAGGTTTCTTCATATCAATATTTTGTATTTTCTTTTTACTGGAAGCTCTGAATTTGACCTTATTTTAGGCAATTTCCTGTCCCTTGGAGGCTCTCTTATTTTGTTTTCTTCCAAGTAAACTTACACGTTTCTCAAGAGAGTTCTGATTACTGTGGGAACTACTATCAAGACATTTAAATAATAGCAACTAGTACAATGTACAGTTGAAGAACTGGTTACGCAAGCTTCCGGTGCAATCCTCCAACTCCACTGGATTTCTTGCAGTAATCCACTAATCATCATAATCAACTCTATGAGACTACACCCAGTCCTTCAGTCATTACCCCCTGGAGCTGCTGCTTCTACTACTTCAGCCCTGTGAGGTTGTTTTGAGGCTCAATTATGCAGTTGGCTTTACAAGTAGGTGCCCCCAAAATAGTAGCAAAGACTTTGGTTAATTTTCTCTTTACTGTAGAACTGGAACAGAGCGAGAAAGACACCATGCCTAATTACCCCTTATTGTATTAAGCTGAGTGGTCACCTTAGGAAAGGTGAATTTCCCTCATTAATGACTATACAGATGAACAACGAAAATGCAGGAACTAATTCAACACGCCAATGCCAAGAGCCTTGCAGTCACATGATCTGAAATTAAAATCACCACAGAAATGAACATTGAAGTGGATGTACACAATTCAAGAGCTGAGAAAGCCCTTTCTCATTCCCTTGCTTTTCTGTATATGCAAAGTCATCTTCTGAGTTGTCAAAGACAGATCTGCAACACAGCTGTGTCTAGTTGTGTTTTTAAAACTAGACATTCTACTAGTCTATCTGCAGAGCTCAGCATGAAGAATAATATTAAATCAATGTATGTCAATGCTTGTTTAGAGAAAGAATGGACATACTTACACTAATACATTGTCCAGCAAGGGAATACACTGGCACTCTAAACTGCTATATAAGCAAGAAAGTCTCTCTGATATCGCAAGAATTGCAGGTCCTTTTCTTCAAGACACACTCCTAGCTACATTTCTAGCTGTTCTGGTTTAGGTTCCCCCCCTTGCTTTTAGAAGGACAGCATTTTGAACCATTTTGCTGGTGCCAACACATGTTTTCTACCTCCCAACAGTGACTTCAGCCACATTGTGATTGCTGGTACCCTTACAGCACACAGATTTCTCAGAGGAAATGTGTCTGGTTGTTGCTTTTCTGTGCTTTCCCTTCCTTTTTGCCTTCCACAGTCCCAGCCCTTTGGCTACGACAGAGAAGACAGCAGACAGGACAGGCTCTGAAGGTCCTTTTTCTTTCATGCTTAAAGCCCCTCACATTCCATTTAACCTGCCTTCTGCACAAAGCAAAGATCTGATAATGTTATATCCTATGAGGTGATTCAGTGATTTTTAAAAGAGGTTTTAATCCTGTCATAGCTTACAATTAAAATCTTTGTGGCCTAACAGAAAGTATTTTAGTAACTAGTGTAAAGGGATGATTTTGAAGTGAAATGAAAAGGTGAACTGCAAGGTAAACAAATATTCACATTTACTTGATAAAAGACATGGAGCTGAAAAACATTCCATGTCAACCAGTACAGCTCTACAAGAACAAATTTACAACAAGCTACAAGAATTACCAAATCACAAATACATATCCATGCAAAGTAGTAGTAAATTGAGTCTGTCCAGAATTCACTTTCCTATTGGCCTTCCAGGACAGTGAATTAACCGCAGATATCAAATGATTCTCGCTTGCAATACAACTTTTTTTTTTTTAAAAAACCAAAGAATGTTTTCTTTTATTCATACTAAATAGAGGTAAGTACTTCAGGGAAGTTCTTAGCTTTTCTTATTAGATCACAGGGGTTCTTTCTGTAAAGCTCTTCCTAAGAGCTACTGCTTTTGTGCAGCGTACTGAAATGTATTCTACAAAGGAGGGTTTTAAGTTTGTCCCTTGGAGAGAAAAGAAGTCGTACAACAGGTGTTCCTCCTTTCTTTGTTTACCTGAGCTGACTACTTGCTGCTCAAAATCATATCCTTAAGAAAACAAATGATAGAGCATGTAAGCATTTGCCTGGAAAATTTGATATTAGGCTGAAGTCCTTTCTTGTTAAAGCAGCAAAATGCTCCCATTGAGTGTATGCAGGGTTCTGTTAGCACAGCTGTGAATACTTCAGGGAAACGGGAGAAAGAGCCACAAATAAAGAATTAGCAATTGCTATCTAGCTCATAGAGAAACATACACATATGTCCCAATCAACCTAACAATTCTCAGTCTAAACCAGGAAAAATTCATAAAATAGTGGTAAGTTAATTTAATAGTTCCTAGTGGTTCTTTAGTATCTTCCAGCTGGGAATCTAATTTCTCAATGTGATTAATGTCAGTTTCAAAAGAAAGCACAGGGTCAAAAATTACTCCAAGTTTATGAACTCAAACTCCAGACAAAATAGAACAGCAATGAAATGAAATAGCCAAGGAGGAGAATAATCAATAACTCTTCTATCTTGTCAGAATTCAGCTCTACAAAATTAATACCAGATAAGAAATCATACAGCACAGCAAGGGGTACTTGGGTTTACAAGGATCTACAGATTTCTCTAGCTATTGTCGATTTGTAATATTGTGGACATTGAGCATGGGAATTACTAGCTAGAGGCAGTAATTTTGAAACAAAATAGGACCTTCAAGAGATCCATGGGAACCCCTGAAATAATTAGAGCTGTAACTGGAAGCACAGAGCCCAAAGCAATAACGTACAAACACTGAAAAATGATATGCTTTAAACTACACAAATATGATGAGAACAATGCCAGTGTAAATAACAAAAGCAGTCACATCAAAATTGTGATGGATAAGACTATCAAGATGGCAAAGACGGACCAAATCACATATCTATTTCAAAAAACAACCAGACCTTTGAGATAAGCTGCCCAATAAGACATAACCTTCTCAGAAACTTCAGTTTGTGTATTGGTAGATACAGAACAACATCTAAATAGCAAAGAGAAGGAAATAGTTATGCCACCTTTAAAAAGGAAAACCAGAAAACCCATAGTGCTAGAGATCAGGAAATTAGGCTTCTTGTAGTAAGGGACTCATTTATCATCACAGCAATGAATTGAAAATGGAAGCACAGATGACTAAGAATGCATTGTGTCAGATTTACTTGTAGAAAGCTTCCCAAGTATATCATTGCTGGCTAGGTCACAGCTTTAATATCTCAGAACTAAAGTACAACACTGTAAGACTGACAGCTTGAAAAAAGAAAAATTTCTTTAGCAAACCCCAATTGTTTGTTTGTCCTAACTTCATTAAATGTGTTGGTGCAGCTGCTTTGGGCAGGAAATAAAAAATACTTCTGAAGCAACATTATACATATCATATGTTTCTAGCGTGATTGGTTCCATATTGTTGGGGCCCTCAAGCACCTCTAGCAGAGTTCCTCAGCAAATTTTAACGAGTCAAACTGGATAAAAGTCAGAAGTAGATGCTTTATCCCTATGGGCTAGGACGACTGCTATCCAGTACAGAAACTCCAACAGGGAAGACGACGCCCAGGCTTCAGTCGGAGCACTGCATGCTCCCACAGGCTGCCAATAAGAGCACGTGGCCTGAGCCCCAAGGTGGCTGCCAGCAGCCCTCTCCAAACTACTGGATGCCCTGCTGCCCTCAGGGTTCCTCTCTGACTGATCACGGCTGAGACTTCAGCCCAAGTAGCTCAGTAGCAGTGGGGCCAGCAGCACCCAGCCCTTGCTGCGTGCCACAGGTGGCCAACAGGCTATGGGAACACAGCCGATGTGTCAACAGACTGATCAGATGTCCTTCAGCCACACTTTTACTACCTAGTCAATAGGGAAACTTATAACCAAGTTAGATCTCAGGTTGAAAACTTTAGCTCAGTGCAATGAATCTTTAAAACTAAATACACCGAGCAGCAAATAAGTATACCACATAACAGAGTATATCAGAAGATCAAGTCACTGATAAAAACGGAGCTATGGAACCAGAACTGTACACACAATCTGTCAGTTTTAGGCAACCGATGCTCACAATTCAGTGATACGTCATTACTACTACTGAATGTAAAAGACTATGTGCTGTGTCTCAAGGTTTGCTAGTTCGGAATTTCATCATATTATGATACTAAATATTTCTAGGTATGTCCAAGATTACTTCAACCAGTATACTAAATTTCTACCATACAACAGACCAGAATGAAAAGCGTTTAATATTTTTACAGACTTCAAATTTATTTTGTCAACTTTGCTGGGAATACAGGTATGAAAGATTATGGGAAAAGGAGACGAGAACAAAACAAAAACACAAGAACCTAGAGAAAGAAAAGCATATTTAGCATATTAAAGGCAATTAATCACCCCTCATTTTAGCAGGCCAGACTACAGAAAATTCCTGGAAAAACACTGTAATTTCAGAAGGTGGTAGATATGGAAAAAAAAAAAGACTAACACATTGGATCAAATAACATATCCAGCTAGAGACTGATCTGACACTGAACACTGGTTAGAAAGTAAAGCAGCACAAACCAGAACGGTACTGTTTTATTATACCAATTTAATATTTCAAATAGAAAAAAATTGCCTCCAAAGATAGTGAGGAAATTTAAATATTAAAACAAAAGAAACAGTACTGAGTTTACATCATTCTTATTACTTCAAGTTTTACGGTTTACCTAACTCTAATGGAACTTGTCTTGTTGCTGTTCTACAACTGGAGAGTGACCAAGGAGATGTGATATGATCTCGAAAGTATAACACGAGATAAATAAGCTGTAAGTGTGTGTAAGTGTTCAAAACTGAATACAACTGAAGCATTAACCACGCCAGTGAAAAAGAGCTTACATCTGAGATGAAAACCGTTTCAAGCACACTTCAGCAAAAGCTTCAAAAATCGTTAAGCATTTTAGAACTTTTTCTTAGCTACAAAGGGCTGAGCAATGAGAACATTTGCCACTAGAGATAATATAATTAAAAATAATCTAAGATGTTTCCCCTATAGTTTTTATTTTTCTAAATGGCTACAGCAAACGCCTATATTTTTGCAAATGCATTTAAACTCAGACAAGAATGTATTAACACATACAACATAAAGAAAGTTATGTTCAGTGATGTAAACTAGGTAAAAAATTTGAAATAAATAAATAAATAAATAATATCTTCCATAAGCGCTCACTGAATGTTAACTAGTTTTACACTGATTAGCACTCATACCTAAGAAGGCTTCCTAGGTAAGCTCCTATTTAAGCTTTTCTCTCATCAGGTTGAACCTTCAACATAATTATATTTGACTAGATTCAAGCTGAGTCTGTCTTACAGTCCTGCCCTCCCAGCCATCCCAATCAGAGTCCTAAACCGAACCTTCCCTGGTTTCCTTGCAGCCTCCCACCACAAGTATCTTTCTCAAGGCAAGCAAAAGACAGAAGTTGGTGTATGGCAAAATCTCGTCCTAATATGAAGACAAATTGTAACTGCATCTCCCATCCGCTGGTTCAGACATAGCTTTGAGACTCCTTCCATCTTTAAGATTTTGGTTAAGATTAGCAAGTGAATTCAGAAGACACTAGAGGAGGATACACAACAGATGCAGATTATGGGATAACAGAAAGCCTGTTCTGTAGAAAATCAGACTAAAGTAAAACACATCCAAGCCCTTCCCCATCCCACTCAGCTGAATTTATTGATATATAGTTCATAATCGGAATTAGTAACATGAATA
Source organism: Sula dactylatra (assembly GCA_013389905.1). Taxonomy (NCBI): domain Eukaryota; kingdom Metazoa; phylum Chordata; class Aves; order Suliformes; family Sulidae; genus Sula; species Sula dactylatra. The sequence goes on from WEKW01009142.1 coordinate 31,250, forward strand.
CAAATCATGTATTTCAGAAGTCTGAATGAGTGACTCCAATTTCACAATGTGAACAATTGTGAAGATTCTTACAATTGAAAATAAAGGCCATTCATAGGAAGAAAAAAAAAAAATCACTTGATGAAAAATGGTACGGGGACATGAAGATTTTTATGATGATATAGTATCAAAGAAAATTTAGTTGAATTTAAGGTGACCCCTCATTTATCACATCCTGTGGATGAGTCAGTTAATGACTGTATTGATTCTCTTTTATATTCATTCTTATATACATCCTCCAACCAAGGCGAAAGCAACCATAATATATTAATTTTAGAGAAAAATATTTCAATGATAAATATTTTTAAGTTGCAGTTGAGAATTATTATTACGCAATGGATTTGTTGTAATGAAATTATATGACATTCATATAATCGCAGTGGGAAATATCACATAAAATGGACTAGGTGATCCCTCAAAGTAGTCTATTGCTAGTAACTAAAATGGACTTCAACAGAATTGTATCAGCTGAGGTTCTGATACATGTTAAATGCCACTTTTCGCTAAATGGAGGAATACTGGATTGCGTAGGAAATTTTGATCATTCAGAGAACAATGATGAAATAGGTACTTGAGAGCATGGTTTCTCTAGTCTACCAGTATATGAAGATGAGAAGAGGGAATAATATTCCATTTCTATGCACATCTGATTTCACAGGCATCTTATGGAGTTTGGTTTTTTGCTCTCACTGAAATATAAAGAGCAGAGCACATGACTCCCACTCTAACATTTGTCTGTTTTAAAGAAAAGTTGATCAATGAGAGAAATGGAAATGATCTTTCTTCCACAGGGAGAAAGGATGCTCTGCAGTTGCCTTCAATCTGTGAAGAAAGGTATAGAGCAGACTGAACTAGTATGCGATTAAAACACATATCTAATACTATCCTATCAACATAATATGTCTTTTTAAAGTACTTGAAGAAGTGTCAGTATTTTCTTTGACGTCCCTTTCACAAAATGTTCTTTCTTGTGCAATTGGTTTTCTTTTTCCAACTAAAGAGCTCAATTAATGATCAATCTTTGATTCCTAGATCAATTCAATAAGTTATTATTTTATTATTTGCATATTTAGAAAGTTTAATCTTTGCAAGGATCTTTTTGGTATTTTCTTCATTTAAAAAGCTCTTTCTCAACAGCAAACTCTTCCCCAAACAAGTGCAAAGTCTCCTGGCATTGTTTTTAATGTTTCAGGTTGTTCAGTGTTTCAGGTTTAGTTAGTAGAAAACAAAACAAAGTTGAAAATGCATCTTTGTGAAAACTATGTTTGCAAAGGCTTCCGTTAGCTGCTGAAAGGTCACTGTGCTAAGGGAAGCTGCAAGGTGGTACATAAGTTTATCTTATGATTTTATTTAAGCTCTTTGGAGAAAAGAAAAAGAGAAAGAAGGAGAGAGAGCACACATTTGGTCCAGCCCGTGGCTCCTTTTAAGGAAACAATTGATTTCTTTTGTATTTTTATTACCAGAAAAACTGAAAACAGGTATCTTAGGAAAACAGAACCAAATCTCCCATTGCAAGGACACTCAGTGAAATCCAACTGCTGTCTCATGCACTGCTCAACCCCAGGAAAAACCTGGGCTTGAGAGGAGCCCCCGTCTGCTGCAGCTGGGGCTGGAGGCCCCGGAGGTCAGGGAGGTGCGGCGGTGCCTCCGGGGAGAGCTTCCTAGGGGCCCGACAGAGCTGAGTTACAGCTGCTGCTGCTGCTGGAAGGGGAGGAGATGAAATTATAGCGTGGAGTGGGGAGGCAGGGAAGGGAGAAAAGCAGAATGTCTGAAGGGATGAAAACACCACAGTTTCAATTTCTAATATTTCAATCTCTAATATTCTCAGAAATCACTTTAGGGGGATGAAAGCCATCACTTGAAAGCCTGATTCCTCTGTCTTTATTGTTTGCAGGCATCTACAGAGAGTAGAAGTAAAGTGATGATGAACAAGCATTAAAACCAGTACAGACTGTTGCCTGAATCCCAGTTAAGTCAGTGCAGCCAGACGCACGTTCCTTCAACAGACATTGTGACCAGTTATTTTAACCAATAGCACCGAAAAAATAGGCAGTTACAAGATGATTCCCCCACCCCAAATCCTTGCAAGTAAAAAGACTCTTGTGCAGTCTTATGGACACAAAGACACAAACTTGAAAATTAGGAAATTGTAGGAGTGAAGCTGTATGATTGACCTTACTACAGCTTCCCCAGCCACGTCTTAGTCATTAATTCCACGACCATACAAAAGCATTCTCCCAGTGCAGAGAACAGATGAAGCTTAGTCAACAGCTATGCAATGTTTGATTTCTCCTTATTGTTAATACAGATTCCGAACCTCACTGTAATGATAGTCTCATTTTGCTAAGTCACTTTCCCCTGTAGTCACTGAAGTCCAAAGCGTCTGAGGTATGTGGACACCAAACGCTGATTAGGAATCAGACTTCAAAACCAACAAACTTGCAGACACCACTGCTGAATGTTCTGCAAATCTGAACTAATACATCTTCCCCAGAAGCCTGCAAGCTGTAGGAGGTACTGTTACGATCTCCATTTTAAAGCTGGAGATCTGAGATGCTGTTGTGGTTAGAGTCAAGTTCTCTGAAGAAAGTAAGTTACTCTCTTCAGATTTTCACCACCAAGGCTTCCAGCTCCATGTTTAAAAGCCTGTAATGCTGGACCTAGTACGGGGAGAAGAGGACACCAATGATGTCCCAATAACCTGATGATCTCTGTGGTTTGGAGCTTTTAGTCTGCTGTCTGATAGCACAACGTTGACTAGTTTCAAACTTTTAGCCTAGCTGGCCGGAGGGACCAAGCAAGTCAAAACTGTTATTAGTCCAAATGGGGACATTTCCTGCCTTCATGAACATTACTAGACTAATAAATAATTAATTGATTAACCTACAAAGGAGCATTTCCAATTCTTAGGAAAGAATTAGTAAGTACGAAATATATTTGTCACTTCCACCAAATGTCTTTAAATGATATGATAGTTGATCTGTAATATTCTGTATAAGACTCAGATTTAATGTCCATTTTTGCAAAAGACATTTAAATGTTATATTCATTCTTTAAAAACCTGGGTTTATGTTTGCATGGCTAATAGGAGATCAAATATAAAATACAGACTTTGATTGCTGTCTTCTACTTTTCTCTCCTTCTTCTTCCCAGTCCCTCTCCCAACAAAGGAAAAATGTAAGCCCTATTGCCATTTGTAAGTATGTATGTGGAAGAAAATTGATTGCTGAGGCAAAGTTCTGTATGTGCTGCAGAAAATAAGGTCATGCCGACAAGGGTTCATTATATTTAAAGGAACCAGTTTGTGGCTGATTGCTTGGGAAGAAAACAAAGGAAAAGTTGTTTTATATAACATTTTGGCTCCTGGAATCAAGACAGCTTAAAGAAGGAAAACTTAAGGAGAGACAGACATTTTGAAAGAAAGACTGCTAGCCTGAAAACAATCTCAGCTACTAACTCGTGAAATCAAGTATCTTAGTCTGTCACTTTTCTTGCTGGGTTACCATGATGAGATCAATTGTCCTCAAATCCAGACAGGTACTAAGATGACAGATCTACTCCTGAGTCTCACTTTACCTGGCTTATAAAATGGGAATAAAAGTTTTCTGAATTATAGAATATCCATGTCCACATCAAATTGACATGTCTCTTAATGACTTCGTTATTACTATAAATTACACTATCAAAAGTGTTTTAGTAATAATCTCAGAGGGTTTGAGAAGTTATGAGGCATAAATTTATCTAAGACATTTCTTAACCTTCTTAGGCACTGAAAGTTAAAGAATTGCGTAAGTACAACTCTTATCTTACTAATCCTATACTTTGAAGAGAACATTGTATTTGCATTGTAATTACATCTTCAGAAACATCAACTGCTGCACCCTGTAAAAGAAATAGTTTTAGTAAGCCTAAGTTCACCACTGCTCCTGAAAGCTGGCACTTTGCTAGGCATGTAAAGATATTCAGTACACTATAAAATAATGATTTATCTTACATAACACCATTCATGTTTTAGAAGGAACAATGAGGATTTTCTTTGACATAAAGAAAAATATTCCTATGTTAAGTATTAAAAATGTTCTTACTGCTAGTCTCTTAAATGGTCAAGCGACAACTTAGTCTCACACACTCAACTTTCTTAATACGAGACTCCTAAACTACAAAATCCAACTATGCCTACCAGATACGTACACTACATCTTAAGAGATTAGTTTTTGTCATTACTATAAACTAGTACCAGAACTGCTTCTTGTATTTCTGTGCTACTACAGAAGCCCCTAGCAGCATTTAAACATGACATTTTGCAATATTACTCAGTGCAATCCTGAAATGATACAAGCTGGAAATACTGTCCTTCTTTCCAGAGCTTCACTGAATGCAAACCCCACATTCACAAAAACCTGATTAGCAGCTTCCAAGACTGTTGACTCAAGTTCTGTTAATTTGTATTATAAAATTGCAAAATGAGTAGGGTTTTTTATTCTCTATTGCATAAAGCACCCTTTTACACCAAACTGACTTCTGGGATCATGTCTGGGTGAAGAAGCCACAACAGCTTTCTCTTTTGTAGTTTAAGGAATTAGTGACCTTTTAAATACATCAAAAAGTCTAATTTGGAGAGAGTAAATAATTTTCTAAATTATTTTTGCTTCATGAAGCTGAGCTAGCTGCAGCACGCCCAGGTTATTCTCAAGACAAAGAAGTCCAGACAAAAAAAATCTTGGCATCTACAAATACCATATGGAGTTTCCATGTGTCATTGTTGTATGACAAAATTATCTCCCAAATTTTTTTTCCCAAGATATTTATAATATATTGACATTTTTGCCAGTTCTTTTTCTTCCAAATCTGGGAGGAGGAGTGTTAAACTATTTTTGAGTCCAGAAGCAGAGAAAAATAATTAGCTTAGAAAACTCCTGCTATAGACTGAAATGGCTTTTCCAGGCATAAAACTGCACATTATTAAAGCCTAGTGTTGTGGGACTTTCCATGGCTTGAGGCTAATGCTCTCCCCAAGCGAAGCTGAGGATCCATCCTTTCTCATGGTTTGATGCTCCTGTTTCTAACCTTCATGGTTTGTTAGCCAGGTGACCTTCAACCTTTGATCCTGGAAAGACTATTAGCAGTGACTCCGGGAGATTTGCCTCAATAGCACGGCTGTAGGGGAGCATTCCCAGGTGCATTATAAATGCAACTTATCACATCATTCTACAATTAAACAATGGGATATCATGATACACTCAGAATACGTGTTTATAAATATAACTAAATACATGTGCATATAAATAAAAATTGGCATTTAGTGGAGATAAGTCAAGCTGCATCCATTACGCTGCTGTGACCTGCTCTTATGTGTGTGTTCCCCACTTATCATCATGCAAAATAGGATTTATGCAGGTACTTTGCTTCAACCAAAATCTTAGTGTCATGACTGAGAAGGTTTCTTTAAACAAAGCTATGGGGATTAATGACACAAACTACTAGAGGAATTATCTCTGTGTTTCAACAGCTTGTGTTGAATTGGGGTGTAATTCCAGCTCCCTGGACTACAAACTAACATTCAAAACTGGGGACAGGTTTGGTTACATGTCAAGTAAACAATTCAGCACCTGCCATGTTTGGGGCATTATTGTAATATCAATAAGAAATAACATCTCAGAGCTTGGAGCTGTTTAGAAGAATTGCCAGTGAGGAATAATTTTTTTTTTCTCTCTTTTTCACTGTAATTCCCATCAGTTGCACTTTTGCCTTCTCTTCAGGATTCTCTGTTGCATTCCTCATTGGTGTCCTCTAAAAGATTTCTTTCAGGATAAAAGGCTAAAAGGAATCTTTCTACGGTGAAAATGTATCAGTAGTTAAATTCTGCTGCATTTGATATAGTTGTAAAACAAAGGCATACCTGATGTTGTATCTAGATACAATATTTGACAACAATCCTGAAATAATTATTTTTTTTTCTATTTAAATCATATCTAAAATGAAAGTGTATGCCTAGGACAGGAAGAATAAGGGCTATGACAATAGAAGGTCCAAAGAAGATGCCAAAATAGCATATTCCTCAAAGCAAGTAAGACAAAGTAGTATTGTTTTACTGAGTTTATGGAATGTGAAATATATATGTTTCATGCATAATACAACATGAGTCAAAACAGCTGACCTTTCCTTACAAAGAGTTAAGAAACAACTTTACTAACAATTACAAGTTAAAATGACTCCATTGATATAACTGTAACATGAACCAAAAGCCTCATCTTGCAAAGACTCTTGTGCTTCCTATTATGTGCTGTGGGAAGTCCCCCTGACCTCATGGCTCAGAAGGTTAAGCAGGCAACTATGTCTTCTCCTCTTATAGTTCAGTTGACTTGTGGTCTAGCAAATGAAGAACTAAGAATTGCCAAGATTAAAACTAAGCATTTTTATCTGTGGGGCCAATAAGCATGTGGACTCAAAGGAAGGGAATGATCGATAACAAGAATAGAGTCACAAAGATGGAAGAGGGAAGAAAAAATTTGGTTGAGAAATGAGCTCCAGCTGCTGACTCATAGAAACATTTCTCAATAAAGTTTATGAGGATGTTGCATACGGGTTCAGTAGCATGTGTGACTGCTGAATAGTCCATGGATTAAAAGCCATAGACACAGTTAACATCCCTCGTTTCTGGGTTGTATAACACACACTGAAAGTCACTAGAGAGATCCCATACCTATTTTGGCTGTATGGTACCCTTTGGTGATATTACTACATAATTAATCATAAAGAAAGGGGAAAAAACATTTTCCAGACTACTTCTGGAACTTAAATGAACTTAAGTAGCTGAAAAATAAATATTGAGCCTACATAACAAATATCTTCATCAGTACTGAGGGAAAGATATAAACAATAAACAAGCATAAAACCTGCCTCCAACTTTCTGCTCCTCTCAGTCTATGGTTTCCATTTAAGAAAGCAACACAGGCAAAACCTTTCTTGAAATTTCTCCATCGTCATTACTAATAGAGCTGCACCACTGACAACAACAACCCATTTTAAAGCACCAAGACAGTCAATGCCCTCCTTTGTAACACAGTCTCCAAATACTTAGTAGTACGATAGGATGCATAAAATATTCCAAATTTGGCAGAACAATGAACAGATATTTAGGTTTATCCCCCTTTAACAGCAGTTAAGCCTATACTCTAAGCATGTTTAAGCTACATTCACTTCAATAGGTCTCAAGCATGTGGTTAGCGGCAGTTATATGCCTTGCCGAATGAGGATCAAAGTGCTATGAAATGAATATTGGTTCTACATTTGAATTTGCTGCTGTCTTTAAGACAGTCTTTGAAAGTAGTTTGTAAATATGTTCATGTATGATTGCATATTCACTAATAGACTTGTGCTGGGGAGTCCTGCAGATTCCTCAGATTATACCAAAAAAATCTAAATATCTATTATATGCAATGTCTTTCCTGTAAAATGATATGCCAACTTCCACAATCATTTGCTATTCTCTCTTTAGAAAATTTTGATATCTTTTAAACCTCCTAATTACAATAACAAATAAAAAGTGCTTTTTAGTAATAAGGAAGGAAACTGGCACAGAATCACAATAAAGAAAAGCCAGCTGAGGAGCTTGCTAGAAAACAATGCTATGTATAATTGGTGTTTAATTATGCAGAATTAACAAATGGCAGCAGCACTGGTTGTATTACTTGACCAGGGCTCTTTGCCAAGTCAACAAGCTGGTTCTAATGTAGGAAGTAACCCATTCAGTTATCTGGCGCCTTTGAGCAGGGCCCTGACTGCTGCGTTCTCCATCTGTGTTGCCAAAAACATTTAGCAGAAGAAAGAAATCTGTTGATTTGCTAAAGCAAGATAAATTTCGGTCATTGATATGGGTGAATGCACCAGTAAGATCATAAAAAAGTTTTCCAAACATTTTATTCATTTGGTGCCAATGATTTAGTAACACCATGAGAGCTCAAAATACTAATTAGTATGAATTTGCAGGGTTGGTATATTATACAATAAAATATCGAATGTGTTTATTTGAATATATTACCTCCACTAACCCCTCCCCTCTCCATACACACATATTTGAATGTATTTAAAAACATGTTTAAATATTTATGTTCTCTAGAGCCTCATTACATAATTTTCTCCTATGGTAAGCAATTAATTTGCATTTTGAAATGAACACAACTACGATGATACATATGAGAGGTTCCTGGAGAGCGTGTGTACCGATGTACCCACGCTCACAACTGACCCCTGTAACAAACTTGGGCACTGGCCTCACCGGTAGCTCCTCCTGCTTCCCCACCACTGTGGTCTGCCACACTCTGGCCTGGCACACCTGTGACAAGGCGTGCTGATTCAGGGGAGCTCAAATTCAATTTGGAAAAAGCCTTTCTGAATTAAATACAGATAATGAAAGCCTTTGGGTGAAGGAGAAGGCAACAAAAACTCTTGGAGATCACCAAAAGCATTTGGCGGTCTGTCCCTTCTTCTGAACTTCTCTTTCATGCGTAGGTTTCTTTGAAGGTTGTCACCATGATAACAGTAACTAGCAGATGTACTGTCAAATGAATGAGAACCTTCAATGAGAAGTGCATTGATACATATATTTATGATACATATATATTTATGTTGTATATTTATGCTGTTTGCAGGAAGGCAGAAGACCTATTGAAAACCATGGACAGAGAAGCAGTATTTGCGTTTTGGTAGAACAGAAAATACGGACTGGAAGTAAACAAATGAGAAAGTCTCTGTCAACCAAACTCCTCTACAGATTTGCACAGATTCAGGTGAACCTGAGTAGCTGGTATTGTTAAGATCCTGACTAGTTTTCTCTTGGATCGAACCAGGATTTAGATTACTGCAAGAAACAATGAGCTAGTCCCATCTGAAATCCTGGGAAAAAAGTTAATTTTGCCCAATCTTTCTCACAAAGAGTCATTGTCACAGGAACCTGGCTGCAGCGGAAGAGAAACTAGTAACAGAAAAGTCTTTGCTTTTAGTGCTTCTCAGGACAATAGGATGCATGCAAACCAAGGACACCAATCTGTGGAGCACGAAGTGTGATGCAGAACTAAATCCTTAAAAATTATAGGCTTTAGAATTCAATGCTTATTTTAACCCCCACCTTTGCTGGCAAAGAACAGCAGTTTTCTCCTTCCTTTTTTGCCGTACTTTTTCAATGACATTCAACATCATAAAAAATAATTCTTAAATCCGCAGCATGTTATGTATGGAAATAGAAAGTTGTATAAAAATGCCCCTCTGTGTGTGCATGTATATCAGTATGCGACTTTACAAAGTTGAGCTCTTTCCAACGCAAACACAAGTAAATCTGGATATCCTCATATATTCGACATTTTATAGGCCCAGTAAAACTTGATCAAAATCCATTTATACTTGTCGGTTGCGTGACTTAACCTTTAGGGTAGATTAATTAGATTAACAGACCACATACTGTAGATTCCAGTACTTCCTCAATGGCTATTAAATTACACAGAAGGAATTATGTTTTAGAGTCCTGCTTCCTTAAATCAAATTCCAGCCCTGTCACCTTTCTTTCATTTATTAGACTGCAAAGCTCTTGTTCCTTTTGTAATAAAAACTGAACCTCTGTTAAATTCCAGCCTTACTACTTGAAGTTATTAATGATTGCTGTGCTTAGGATCAGATAACTACAGAATCTGAGTCTACACTGGGAGAATACAGTTCATGACAGGTATCCTACCAAAGAGGTGAAAAGGTGCTCCTTAATTTGTGAAGAGGCAGGGAGTAGCGGAATATTCTTACTTTTAAGAGACCAGCTACAAGCCGTGCCGCATGCAGACCACAGAAGTGGAAGCGCAGAGCGGCCGCTGGCACGGCAGAAGGGAGCACCCGAGCTGGAAGACAGGTACTGCTTGAAAGAGGGCAGCTCAGCTCTGACCATCAGGATGGATAATGCTAACATATAGAATGCCTTCTGGTTAAGGCATGGAGTTGGGTAAATGGGGCTTAAAAAGTACCTCTGCAGCTTTCCCAGCATGTTCGGTTTTTCTTTCTCAAAATGTTGTCCAAAGAGTGAGCAAAGATTTTGTACACTGCCTGTATTCCCAGACACTAAGGAGCCTGGGCATGCACATAAACACAAGCAGAATATGCAGTATTTCCCAGAAAACACCAGAGAAACTGTATACACACAACACAATGCAACTAGTAAGCCGAAGAAAAGAGACAAGGTTTTGGGCTTTTTTGCACTTGCATCTACATATAAACTGTTCACAGGATATTACAAACAGCACAACAACTAAGAAACCTAGGTAAATGCATCAAGCTTAAAAAACAAAGGTTTGAGTTCAGATCTTTGTTCTGAAAAGGCTGTACAGCTGGGAGGAGTCTAATGACAAGCATTGCCAAGGAAAGGTCTACCCTCTGCACTTCCTTAATGCATCAAGGGAGAAGAAGATGGAATCTAATATCTGTGACACAAGAACATGACTACTGCACACCTGGTGATGCACACTCTGCCACCCAAATGCCAGGATGCTCCTCCTGTCGTGGTTTCTAGAAACATGGAAAGAGTTAGTACGGAAGAGTCGGTGACAGTGTATTTTTTTAAGTTATCAGGATGCCTGGACTAGCTTTGAAACAGTGCCGCACAAACCGACACCGAACATACCGGTGTGTGCCCTGCCTCAGTCCCCATTAATGCTCCAGGCATTACAAACAGCATTCAGGACTGTCCCATGAGGACATCAGAAAAGCTTCTCATCATCAAGACACCACAGTTTCATTCCTCTTTGTCTGCAGCTCATTTCTGGTCTGTGATATTAATTCTACACTACACACCTAGCTTTCTCGCTGCATTTACCGCTGATGCGGCTCTTTCTGTGCTCCTTGTATTGCTGGAAGTATGTGCTGGCAAGTCCCATTACAGTTAGTACATTTGCTTTAGTAGCAAGGGCAATCCATGGGTCCTAATGACAGGCCAATTATCTTTGAGGGTAGCAACTTACTCACAATTGTATTTCTCCAAAACCATGTAATTAAACCCATATGGCTTCAGTAAATAGCAAAGCAGTCTTGGAGAAAAAGCTTGATGAATAAAGACAAAAGAATACTCCACCTTTATTTACAACGTGCTAAAAGCTACCTACTTGTATACATTTTTAAGACAGAAATTTCATTTCAATCCAAGCAGGCAGGCAGAGCCTTTAAGCAGCCTGAGACAAAGAGGGTTTGGAACAATGGATGAAATAGCAAACCCTGACAACCCTGCACTTGTGATCAGGTAGCAGAGCCCAGGAGGGGAGCCTGGTAAGGCAATTAGGAGCAGGTGATGCTTGCCAAGAGAGACTTCAATCTTCAGGCAATCGCTGTTAGAGGGGCTCCGACAGACCCTACAGAGGAATCCAAAGCTGCCGTAACTGCTCAGAACTTCTCCAGGGCAAGAACTGATCCCCATGTCTGGCGCAAAGTAGGACAAGCTGTGAAGCTCTTATTATAATCATGGCAGTGCATAAAAATATTATTTATACGGTATTACTTTTTTGTATTGGACTTTTATGCCTGCTGATGCTGACATCTTCATGTTTTGCACAGCAGGAAAAGGAAGAGTGTACATAGTTTACACTATCTATTCTTGCCATCCTAACTTGGATGCCATCTACACCCCTGAGGATCCCTCCATGGTGGGAAGTTCCTCCACAGTGATTTAAAGCACCTGAATTACAACTACCAGCTGGAAAAGTCTGTCCTCATTCATTAAGTACTTGTGAACTAGAGATAAACAGCTAAAATTGCATGCTTAAAATAGGTGGTATGATACTGCACTGTAAATAATGCTAAAGTGTTTTTGCCCCAAAATTCTACAGTTCTAAATAAGAAAAGGAGGAAAAGGGACAGAGGCTTAATTTGCTATATACCACAAGTTAGCAGCAGAGAGGGAAACGGTACCCAAGGTCTGCTCTCCATTCACTGGACTTCATGTGCACAGCCAAAGACCTCTGTATGATCATGTTTAGAAGTTAAGCAAAAAATCTCCCACTGAAGAAAATCCTACCATGAATATCAGAAAAAAAGAAAGACATCCTCCTCCCTTCCTTGAACCCTGGAAAAATGAAATTCTTTAATGCCTTCATCTTCTCACTTAAGATAAAAATCTGCATTCTGAACTCTGTTTTTCTCCCATTTGATTACCATACTGAATCTGGGGGGAAAAAGCACACAGTGAAAGATACATTCTTTGAATGAAAAAAGGAAAAATTCTTAGTGTCACAGATGGCTGTCAGGATGAAATGAAGCTTGTGTCTGCTGAGGGAATCAGACGTTAGTGTGAAATCTGAATAGAAAGAAACCTGGCAGAAGGCAACATTTCAAAAGGAGTTCAGCACCAACTGGCGTTGTGAGGGTTAATTTACTGCCAGGAACTGCTGGGCTTTTCATTCTCAGTAGACACACAATAGACAGATCCCAAAAGTACCCATCATAATCACAGATGCTGGGGATTAATGCTAAAATGAAAGCTTCATGAATATTAAAAATATCAAAACTGCTAATGATGTAGCAGAGTTTGGAATAACAACCAATCTGAAAATCTAAGTGTGTGCCATGCAGACATAGTGAGACACTGTCTTTTTAAAACTGATTAAACCTACTCAATTTGTAACAGAAAGAGGCTTATGCATATTAGGAGCTGAATTGACTGCCAAACTTTACAAATTGCACAGGCTAATTACCATAATTAAGCTTTGGATTGAAGAAGAAAATTCCATTTATCTCAGAATGACTCAGTGGAACTTCAACAAAGAAGGCAAAGTACATCAGATGGTTTGGCCCTTTTTTTTTTTTCCTTTTTTCTTTGCCTCTAAGTGGTGTTTCAAAAGCAGTTGTGAAAAAAATAATCTGAGTGACAGCATAGAAATACTTTTGCTTGAAAATCAGAAAAACCCCACAGAATTTAGGAATCTGATTTTGGAATTTGTTGTAAACCCTCCCCTACAAACTTGTACAGTAAAATATGTTCTATTTTTCAAATATGAAGTCTGAATCGGGGTAATGCAAAGCCACGTGTCTTTTATAACCTAAAGCCACATGTGATTCCTGTAACTATGCTTCTTCAGTTACCTGGAGAGGACACTGGGTAGCGTTTGATCCACTGGACACTCCTGCTGTTACACATGAATGCTGTTTGCCTTCTCATGCCGATGCAGAGAAGTTATCTTGAAGGATGAGATAACAGCTACCTCATTTTAAGATAAAGATTACATGTTATTCTATGACTTTGAGCTGGATCCAAAGTCTTCCACTAATCTCAAATGGGATTTGGATCTTGTCCTTAGGGAATGCTTAGTCTGCGAACAATAAAAGCACAGCTGTGAAAACTTTATTATGGGATACAGGAAACTGTCTTACTGTATTACCTTTCCTATTCCCATTTAGGAAGACAACATAATATGAAGATCTTCCTTAAGCTTACCTAGGCTTTTAAGTCACATATGTATGAGACCATACGTACACAAAGACATGCAAAGGAGAATGCTGAGATACTGGGGAAGTATTAACCATCCCACATATAATGGCACTCCGATGTTTTACCCATCAGTTACTTCAGTTTTGTTTGCATTTATCTAATTTTTGCTTCTAGGATGATGATTATGAAGATGTCTATACATTTTCAGGTCTCTTTACAGAATGCTTTAAACAAAATGGTCCTGAAAAGATATATGTACAGGTTCATTTCTAGAAAATAAAAAAAACTTAAAATACATTAAAAAAAAAAACCAAAGCAAATTAAACAGACCTACACTGTATTCACTGTAGAGCTTAGGACAGTTATAATATATCCACCATTACGGGCATGCTATAAATACTTGTAAAAAGAAATGTGAATTAAAGGCCTAGGTAACCATATGAAAGAAAAACAGGCAAAAATGAAAAATATTTTCATGTTCAAACATGATTTTATTCAGCTCCACTAGAAGAATCATGGGGCCATCAGAACAGAACTCTGCAAAGAGAAACCGGGAACAATTTCAAAATGCAGACAACTAGACGTGTGATGTTACCCAAAAGAAGAGGGAGAATAATATAGTGGTAATTATCTATCAGCATTGGTGCTTTCAGTAGCCACCTGAATTTCCTGGAGCACATCTTTATTAAAGATCCACTACCATTATAAAAGTACATATTCATATGTAAGCATGTAAGAGAGAAGAAACTACCAGCTCCTTCTAGTCCAGAATTTACATCCATCAAGACAGATTCAATGTTTAACATATTACTCATCTCATCTATACAAACCACACATATCTGCTTCTATGAAACTCTAATCTCAAATAACAACTAAAATACAGAAAGTAGCACCGCATTTACTCCTTGAGAAATCAACAGAAATTATATTAAAATACCAGATCATGGGTACTTCTGCAAACATCTTCCATTTATGCATGCCATGCCTTTCCCTCTTTTATATGGCTGCTAATACAACCAGCTCTGAGATAGCCGTTAGCTGAAATTCCCTACTATGCAAACTTAGCATCCTGGCAGCCACTCCACTCTGCATTTTGAATGATCGGAAGGCATTCACTTCACATGCTCAAAATTAAGCTTTTGTTACTTTGCGTGGTGGCCGAAGAAAGAAATACAAGTTATGGAGACCCTCTAGTCATGAGGAATTTCTGCAGCTGGGATATGTAAGTGATTATGTTGAAGATGGATGTATGTGAGCAACTTTGTCTGTTACTGATTTTGTATATTGAAACGTACCAGTCTCCTCATGTAAGTTGGAAATAAGTCGATCAGACACAGTAGAGATGCAAGCAGTAAAGGAAGAGGACAACCCCAGATTTACATCACTTTCACTCTTTCTTATGCTCATCATTAAAAAACGCAAATGCACACAGTCATTATTGACAAATATAATAAAGAAGATTATCCTTTTTATTTTGACCTTTTTTAAAGAATCTTTTCTTGTCTTTGTATGGATCTATTCTGGAAACACAGGCAGCTGTTACTGGATGATATAGCAAGAGAATAAGCTGCACTACAAATTGTCCTAATATGATTATGTCAGATTCTTTTTATATCAATCTGTTATCAGAGACTTCATTTTCTCTTTTTTTTCTCATGGTCCTGCACCCAATGGAAAGCTCTGTGGCCAGGAACTGCACAGGCAGCTTGCGACAGGCAAACCACGGAAATGTCCAAGCCCTGCTTTTCAGTGGAATAAAGAGGTTAAGTGGTGTGTAAAGACAGACAAAAAAAAATATATATATATTTCTTTATTCCTACAGTAAGACAGTGGCTGGCTGAACTCAAAATCAACATTCACAGATCAACACCTTGAGTGAAAAATGCCAGCACTTAAGATATCCATGCTTCATCTGATCTTTTGTCTGAGGGACCATTCCTGTGGCTAGAATGAACTTCATAGAAATAACATACTACTAAATAAAACAATCTCTGTGCTTTCTCAGAAAATTTTTCCTTGCCCTTACTTTAAGGACAAGGGAAAATCTTTTTATTCATAGGTCTGTAAACAAGATCTTAAAACATGTATTAGTTGATACTTACAACCTTTTCAACAAGAATACCCATAACCTAAAGCAGGTCAAGCACAATTGCGTGTACTATGCAAGATGCCCTGCTGTTGGTACTCCCTATTGGTTATTCCTCAAAAAAGAACAGGGAAGATAAATCCTAAATATTTGAGTTTTGAGTGACTGAATGTTCAGTTAATGATTCAAGGTTTCACCCAGTCTGTTCCCTTTCATTGGCCTGTTTATTTTTATTTTCTTGTTTAAACGAACTAACAAAACTACTTAAAATAGCTCAATCCAATCTAAAATCTTGGAGAAGAGGCACGGGAAAGAAAAGCTACAGCTCTGTCATTTATTACATGCCAAAAACAAACGTCCACAAAATATTTAAAACTAGTAAGAAGTACGAGGGTTGTGTATCATTGAAACTGCAATGTTAAAATAATTTCATCCAAATGATTGGATAATTGCAAAATCTCTATTTTGCATTTCTAGAAAGAAAATAAAGCTGTACGTAAATGTTTTTTGGAGGTGGCAAAGTAAAAAAAAAAACAAAAACAAAAACAAAAAAAACCCAAACAAAAACCAAGGTGGAGTCCTAAACCACTGACGTTTCACCATTTTAACAGAACATTAAGGCACTTCAGAAATCGGTATATTACAGTTTATGTCTGTTATTTCTAAAATAACTTAGGATTTTCTTAAGTTTTCTTTACACACATTTCTGTTCTATGACACTGGGCTAAAATCTTTACACCTTGCTCTGGTGTTAGGAATAGAGATGCTGAAGAACCCCCTCGATCCATCAGTGGGCTAAAAGAACCCAAAAGATGTCTTTGTTAAAAACTCTTATTCTTGTGCTGGCCTAGAAGGAGCGGGGTAATTTTATCAGCTGATGATGATGAGGCTCTGGAAGTCTTCTGAGAAGCATAATATAGAATTGCACGCTTGGATGTTAATCTGTCAACGCAGTAGAACACAGACATACAGTTGGGGTTTTTTTCTTATTTTTAAAGTATTTCCAGATATAGAATAGAAAAGAAGTCACTCAAGACACCTTGAGCCTTCAGTATGAAAATGTGTAGACATGATCTAAAAGATATCTGTAATGATCTTTAGAGGGAGAAATTTGGGAAGTACCCCCAGGCTGACCTGTACTTTGGAAGAGAACATTTCTTTATATTGAACTATAGACTATAAATATGCTGAAATTTCATTTATTCTAAATCTTGAAATATGGACAAAATAGTGGCAGGATACCCCCACTCAGAGAATTAAGGCATATATTGCCTATCACCTGCAGGTTACCGGTTCAAATTCTGTCAGATGTATAGTGACAGAAAGTCAATACAAACCAATGGCTGTTTCATGAACTACATGTGAATCAGGTAAGTAGTCCAAGAGCAGATCCCGGTATAGTATAATTCCTGATGAGGAACAGCTGGTGGTTGTAGCAAAACAGCCAAACTGAACTCCTCTGTAATAAAGACTCCTCTTATTAAGGTATGCATTTAAAAGCGTGGGCTGCACATTACTGGCACCGTAGATTCAAAAGGTCCGTTTGCCTTCGAATGTTCTTAATGTGGCATGAGCATATACACAAAATCAATGTCACTAGGCACCATATTCCAGAACTCTGCAGAAACATCTCTGCAGAGATCGCTTTTGCTGCCCAGGGAAATGCATTCACCTCATAAAAATGTGCACTTCAATAAATGGTATTTGCCAATGCTCTTTCTTGCAAAGCAATAAATGAAAATGATAATTTCAAAAAGGCTACATTGGTATAAGATGACTGAGAATTTCAATATTACTTAACCAATATAAAGACGATGCTATTAGAGGTTTTTATATTAGATAGTACTCATAGAGTTTTAAAAATTTAAAACCTTTTTGAAGTTAAGTTTTTAAGAAGGTTTTTTTTGAAGTAGTAGTTTAGAAAAAGAGAGTGAAGAAAAGACAGGAAGATGCTAGTGGACATGCTGACTGTTTTTTATGAAGACCTGATTATTACTTAGCAGCAATTGTCTGATTTTAATTTAAGATTTTTCATTCTAGATATTCATTTCCAGTACACTTCAATGAGTGGTAAGTTACAAGTTATTTTAACTCCCAGGAACCCCAAAGTGCAACTTTTTGGTGCTAGTCTAGCCAGAGCCACAGGGAATATGTCCAGGAAGCAAATTCACTGATGCAGTAAATCAAGTTGCTTTCTAAATTTAATTTCCCACACTGGCCAGAGTTTTTGAGAAAAAAGAAAAGCCAGCTCTTTATCACCTACACTGTAGATAATGCAAAGGATTCTGCTAATACCATCTGCCAGCACAGTTAAAAAAATTAAGTTATTTAAGTCATCAGCATTTAAATTACATGGTTGTGGAACAGATTTAAGCAGCTCCCAAACTACATCAAATTAAAGTTAGTCAGTTACAGGATAAAAAACAATCTAGAAAATACTACAGTGACATTATCAATGCTTTTATACATACTGCACACATCATTGTCCTCTTCATTCCATATTTTTGATTTTAATTACCCTCAGATTTTTATAAAACGCCATCTATTTCACAACCTCAACCATATATTTAACAGCTAATAAAACAGAACTTTCCACTAACTTTATTTAAGGCAACAACTTTCATTCTGTGCATTTTTAAAAGAACCTCGCATATCTACCCAGTGAAAATCCTTGGAATTTTACTCTAAGTTACTTAACTCATTTTCAATAGATCTAGCTCCTTCTAACTAAAGTACCTACCTCTTCTGCAATCTTTGTTTTTTATTAGTTTGAAGACAAGTCTAGAAATAAATCTCTGATGTACTTTTTGGTCACAGACTACTCCTTTCACTGTGGCTGAGCTGCAGTTTTACCCATACACCTTCCTGAACTACAAAGACAGGTGAAGTAGCTTAACGCATCCTGGTTATAGTATAGGAAGAATGCTTTCAGGGAACTGAGGAGTATCTGCAATGCATTTAAAATAATAATGGAAGATACTTGAAACATTTAAGAAAACCCTCCAAATATCAAACCTCCCTCCTCCACAAACACTTTGTTTTTGTGGAAAAGGACAACTTAATTTGTAATACCCTGTGAATTCAAAGCGCACCTACTTAGCAAAATGTCTTTTCAAACCAAGCAAAATTGTGGACATCTGTATCAAGGCTGGCTACTATTCTCCAGTATCGGACAATAATATTAAACACCTGCTTTTACAGCCTACTGGATGAATATGGCTGCTTTTGACAGACAAGTACTGGAACTAAACCATCAAATTACAAACCAAGTTAATCTAGGGAGGAATGGAAGAGATGGAAAGAGTTGAAAAGGATACAAATGTCTGTTCATGCGTAAGCAAGTGATAAATCATGAAGCACATTATTTCCTGGCATCTTTTTATAATGTGGCTAGAGACTGATGAAATACAGGACCAGCCATAGTAAACGTGATAACTGGTTCTATCAAGTCCAGATTTCTGACCATGCTGGATGTTCAGAGAACTAAAATATACCTAACCTATTAGACAGCATTAGAGTTGGAGGAAGACTACTAATAATCCATTTGTGGTGAGAAGAATGAGTTAACTCATTTTTTCAAAGAGAAAAGACTAGAAAGAAAGGAAGTTATACAGAAACAAAATACACTGCACATCATAGAGACACACCAAACATTTCAGCAACTGTTGCTAATAGGAGTCCCAAACAACACACTTCAAGTGGAAATCACTGCCACATGTTAAACGTATTTAGGATGTGATGCAGAAGGGCAAGATTAGTACAAAAATTCCAAATATGTGCAGGGAAGGAGATAACCCCTAAGGAATTCCAGTTCCACACAATAAAGGTGAAACTGGTCTGCTCAGGTTTCCCCGGGCTAGCTGTAGCTACATCTGTGTTGCTATTCCCACCACCCGTTTTCACTTGCAGCTGCACCAAAACCTAACTGTGAGGAGAATCAGAGAACCCATCTGTGTTTAGCATAATATTGCCACAGGCACCAAGGTGGCAAACATGCAAATGAGCTGATTAATCAGGAGGTAATTATGCTTGGGTTACTCTTTCTGTTACAGGACTGCTTTGACAGCAAGAATAGGTATTATACATAGGAGCAGCTCATAGGGGAAAACATTACAGTAGCCTGTGAGGCAGTTTGAAATCCTTTACAAGCACATTTCCTGTAATATTTAGATGAACATTTCATTTATGAGAATAAGTTCCTATGTAATTAACTAAGTGAATCTTGACAGTGAGAAGCAAGTCTATAAAATACTGATTTCCAAAGTAAAACATGGCATTTCCCAGCTGAAGTAATTCTCTGCCATGGGGTACAGTCTATTTACTAATTTCCTTCAAGGACTATTTTCTCAGATTAACTGATTCTCAGATCTTTCCATCTCTTAGGACTGTGTTGCTGCAAAATGGAGCAGAAGTCACTAAAAGAAGATTGTCGGGGGGGGGGGGGGGGGAAAGGCAAGGTGGATTGAGCATCTTCACCAACTATACAAAAATTGTTGGTTTTGAATTCAGATGGGCTCTGCCAGAAAGCAAAAAATCTGTAGCACTTATGTTGCAGTGTAAAAAGCAACCTTTTTGTGCCCAGAGTCAAAGTGTAAGGCAGTAGAGGATTTCTATCTCCAACTTTGAAACAGATTGCCCTAGAGGATGCTCAACGATAGCAATCAAGGAAAGCTATCCCAGCCTGCAACTCACGGATTGGATCAGCAACTCTGGCTTACTGACTGCCTTACCTCCTCGGTGGCTCCTCTGCGAGCAGTGGGAATTGCTGCAGCTGGGGACTGGGCGTTATTCTGCAACTGTGCAGATTCTAAGTACATTCTCAAACTGTGTTATTCTTATATTACTCAGTGTTCAGAACACAGCTGACATTTTAGCGTTCATTTCTGTATACTGTTTAATTCCCCGTATGTTTAGATGCACGCATTTCCTACTTTTGAACTTCTACAGGATCTGGTCACAGACTGCCAGAATCAGCAGAACGACATGCATGCTGAAGCTAATTCATGATACAAGGACTTCAATGTTTAGTTGCACTGATGATAATAAATCTCTATGGACTCAAGCCTATGTTATCTCTATCAGTTAAGGTTATTTTCCCCGCTGAGAAGATTTAGTACACTTCACTGAGAGGGCAGTATGCCCAAGTAGAAAGCAGACTTTCACAGATGTCAAACACAATAGCCTGTTCACAGGTGAGAGTTACAGGATGATTAAGATCACAATAGTGGAGGTTTGTATTTCTGGAGGGACAACTAAATGCCCCAGGATCCATTATTTATACCGAAAATATCTATATGTGCACAGGTATCGTGTGTCCAGCTTTCACCTCCTGAAGGTTCTAGCTGAGTATAGCAAACTGAGCTGAGACACAGGGACTTCAGCGCAGCCAGAGCCAGCCACAGCACGCCCGTTCCTCGTTCCTCACCTCCCAGGCACCTGCAACTCTCCATGCTTTCAGTGTGAAAAAATCTTGAAAGTAAAATTTGCACCTAGTACTAAATATTGCAATAAATGAAGGATGAGAAGGGTACACCTGAAATATTTTTCCTCTGCAGGAACTTCTCTGTCTCACATCTGTTGTGAGATGTCTATGAAGCATGTTTAAGAAGTGATGTATGATTACTGCACTCTAGCATTCATACAAAAGCACCCGGTGCAGGTAACTACATCATTCCTCTAAAACGCTTCAGTGTGTCTCTCTTCCTGTTGCCTGGCCTTCCCGCTAATGTGGCTGATTACATCTCTGATGGAATGCTCTGCCTGTGATTTTCTCCACTGGGCTGCTTTTTTTTTTCTACTGGCTTTTGGGAGTCTAGATGCTGGTTGCAAAAATCAGTCATTTTGGAACCTTGCTGATTCCAACTGGGATTTTGAACCCCATATTCACCTTCGATCAGGCTTACTTAAAAAAAAAAAAGAGCTAAAATACACACAGCAGCAGTAATGGCTGACAGTAAATGACAGTCCGTGTTGCGGACAGTCTTGTGGCAGCTGGCTGGCTTAGAAGTTGTTCAGTGCCTGGAAGAGCTGGCTGTGGATTTGCCCCTGCTGTGCTTGGGGGAGGGCTGATGATCCGCTGGATCCCTGCACACTGAATAAGCTCTGTCCTATTCAGAAACTTTTCAGTCCTTTCACCTGAGTGCCTAAGCATTAGCCTGTTTCCCACAGCGTGCTATGCGAGCTTGGGAGCTGAAGTAACACTGAAATCCAGTGTCAAATTCAGAGCCTTTGTTAGGGAAGAGGCTCCCACTGCTCACAGCTGCTCTCTGGCACCTTCATTTCTCTTGAAACAATATTAACATCTGTATCAACCAACGGAAAAAGAAAAGTAGCAAACAAAGCCAAAAATATTTGTTCTCCAGAATATCATTTAGTGCTGTGTGATTGAATACTCTGACAATTCTCTGCAATTCCCTAGCAACCTGAACCAAACTGCAACATAGAGGTAAATAAATAAATAAATAAATAAATAAAATTCACTTCCATACATGAAACAAGTAATACTGGACAACTGCTTTAATATCCCTGCTGAGTAGACATTCTGGGCTGTCTTAGAGAAACACAGACAACTTCATTTTGTGGAAAGAAGAAAAACCAATAAACTTGAAGCTGTGCTGTCCCATCACTTGGGCTTTTCTCCACTTCTTGCACAGTGAGATGGGACATTGAATGGGCCATATCTTTAGGGTGAATATGCCTACCCCCTTCTCTTACACTAGGTGCCCAAAGTGGACCAGAGGATCAAAAAAACAGGTTCTATTCAAATAAAATCTTCAGTATGTAACTTCTAAAAGAGAGAAAACTCCATGTACAGAAAAGACAGAAAAGTAATGTAAAAAGACACAGACAATTCCCACGGCTCTCTCTGCCTTGGAATATTTGCCTCAGCCCTTGGTTTCACTCACCAAGAGACTTTTTGATTAGAGCAACTCTGACCAGTCTAGGTTATTACTATCCCCACCGTGGGCTGTAATTGAGTTTTAAAAAAATTCTTACATGAGCTCCCAGTTGTATCTTTGCTGTGACTATCTACTTTTCCTTTTCCTGTCATTGACCCACATTTATAAAACTTCTTTTTTTCCTTAAGAGAATAACAATATGTCGACAAAAGCAAGTAATTTTTGTTCATCCTCTCTGTATTCCTGCAACAAGAAATATTCTCTGCAGAAACGCTCGTATCATTCGAAACTTCAGGTGTGACATGAGGTATGTTAAAAATCAACTGAAAAAATAAGATGAACTGAAGAATGAAAGAGTTAAATGATCACGCTAAGTGAGACTCTACAATTATAAGTTTTGCCAAGAGTGGATTATGCATTACCTATTTGTGTGGATGACACTAGGTGCACACAGTATTTTTATTTTGTATTATAACTTCTTGAAAGAATTTTACAGAAGAATCCCACCGCATTTAGAGGTCTAAAACTAGGTCACTGTGCTAGAGCTCTACACTGTTGAAGCCAGGGTTTTTGGTTTTTCACCGACAAAAATCAGTAGGGTGTTTCGAAAGATTTGGCTCAATTTGTTTGCCTATATTCAGCAAAGAATGCATTCTTATCTTTCAAAGTGCCAAGTCAGCCAAAAGGATAAAAGTTATTACAGCCATGAGTCATCCCAGAAAATACAAGGCTCATAGTTTACCTTTCTCTTCACTGACTGTGTATAAATTATGCTACTTTTAAAACGTGATGCATTACATGTATTCTTCCATATTCAGAGGTTTCTTCAGATTAATTTTGAATACTGTAATTCACAGCACATACCTTAAGTTTTCAGTTCTTCCAAAGAATAATAATGATGTGATTAAAATGGCTGTAAAATAATATAATGAAACCTTTTAGGTGATCTTTAGAAGCTTCACTAAAGCACTCTGAAAGCACTTAAGCCATAAATATGTTCCCGAAAAGCATACTAAAAATATGTTATTTTAATTTAATTTTTGGCCTTTAAAGGAAACCTGTAAAAAAACCCCCCAATTTCTGCTGTTTTATTTTGTTTTCAATAAATGTAGCTTTTATCAGATATACATGGAGCTGATACAAATATAAAGCTGACATAGAAATATCAGGCAGTTGGCAATACTTGTTAATACTTTCCTTTGAGAGGACAGTTACAACTAATGTTGAGTAGATTTTTTTACTGAAAACAGTAAAATTTGTCAGTATTGTTAACCTAAATAATGAAAGAGCTGCCAGACTGCAAAGAGTTACTAAGGAAGTTTTAATGAGGCAGCTCCAGGAACAACTGGATGCCATAATATTTGCTATTTGTTCTTAGCAGGCTGAAATGATGTGGAAATGGAAATGAAACTGTATCAACGTAATGGCCCAGGGAAGGCTGCCCTCAAGTGATTTTTCTTTACTAGCGTTATAAGCAGCTTCTGATACTATGACTAAAACATGCTGTTGACTTGCCTGCGAATTTTAGCAGGCCAGACAGAATGCTCTTTCAGGGTATTGATGTCAGAGGCCCCAGAGGAGAATTTGGCATTTTTTCACCTTCTTACATGGATTAGAGTTTAGGTCCTCCCAGCGTAACCTGTTATGTACTGTTTACAATGTGCAAATATGCAAGTGGAAATCCGTGAAACGTTGGTCTGTACGATTCACAGCTTGGGTAGAATCCGATGCTCAGCCGTGTCATTCACCCAGTTTCATGCAATTCAGCTGGTGGACTTCAGCAAGACGGCATTTATTGGCTAAGCACCAGAGTGTACTAAGCATCTAACATAACGCATTAGTGCTTATGGTTTTGTTTTCTCTCTTATTACTGGAGTTTAATCATGAAAAACTGGAAGAAAATCCTTAGGCCATCCAGTACAGTCCCTTGGTATTACAGACAACCACATTTTGTAATCCCTTATGTAAACTGATCAAGCTCCCTCAAATCCGTAATATTTTTATGACCTTCAGAGATGGCAGCAGCAAGGTATATTTATTTTGTTTTACACTGGATGAACTCTTCCTAGCTTTTTTTATAGCCAAAGACTCAGCCCCTGCCTGCAACAAACACAACAAAATTTTAGAAAGAAAAGTACCCAATAAAAAAATGGCTGTCTCAAAGTTAGCCAAATACTTTTCTTTTGTGTGATGGAAAAATCTAATACCATGCTATCCTAAAATTTCTTTCAGATTATAAAAAACACACACCTGTAATCCTAAAATTGTATTGAAATGGGAATTTTACTTTATTCTAAGCAACTGTGCCATACCAAGCTGCAGTTACCACTACGGCTAGGGATGGGATCGATCACCCAAATTTAATTCAAAGCGTTTCTGAAGCTGAAGTTGATCAAAGAATACAAGATTTGCCAAAAATCCAGCTTAATTTGATTTTATCTAATATGTGGAATCATCCCTACTGCAACCAGAAGAAAAAGGATAAACAACACACACTGCATAGCAGAGCGATTCAGCATCAGTAAAAGAGCCTAATGAGACAGTATTATGACTTACATCTGGATTCTTCATCTATAGATGTAGAATTTGAACTTGAACATATTGATGCCATTTTTCAAGCCAAATCTATAAATTTGTTTAAGACCTGGAAATAGGAGTGGCAGAAGATATTTCTGATCCAAGTCTAAATAAGAACATCGGGGGGGAAAAAAAAAAAAAAAGACAACTGGAACAAGTTGTGTATTATTTTCCATGGGTCATGAAGAGCTGATAATTATCAACAGTAGCACATCAGACATTCTTTAAATAAAGAACACTGAATAGAACATTTGGTTATATTTTCAGATCACACTTTTGTGTTGTTCAGAAAGCTGTCTTAAGAAAAGCAAACACTTGCTGTACTTGGGTTTGCAGAACAACAGCTTTATTTGTGGTCTCACAAAATACCTCATGCCTTGCTGATGACAGACACGTACCTGTACTTCTTGTTCAAAGGCAAGCTGGAAATCAGGATTTTGGGCCAGAAAATGTGTAATAAAATAGGTAGGTTCAAATTATGACTGTAGCAGGCACATGCTCAGTTTTCTATACGTAGGATCTGCTAAGGCTTTCTTAGCCGTAAGGTAATTAGGTATGTATTATAGCCTTCTCCAAACAGAGTGACCTGGAAGAATGAAATGGCCTCAGATCCAGCACCTGACTGCGGGGTGAAGGGGCGGTGGAGCATGGGTAGCAACATCTGTGCTGTATTTGGTTAGCAAGACTAGCTTCAGAAACAAATTCAGAGGATCAAGCTCAACACTTTTGCAAAGATTTTGATGATGTGCTGGGGAGAGCAGGACATTTGACCTGGTGGTTGTTACTGTCAATCTCTGGACTTGGCAAAAACACAGCTTGGCAGCAGTAATTACAGCATCTCTTCCTGGGCTCAGTTTTTCATCACACTTCATCTTGGACACTCAATTTAGGTATCTGGGAAGTGATGGGAGGATGACATTGTTCTAATGTAGTCATGTTTACAGCCACCTTTACCTCAAACGCTCAGTATATCCAAAAGCAATAGTTACAGTGAAAAAAAGCATGCTGAACCATCTGACAGAAATTCCATTCCTGTCACTATTATCAAGTACTCCAGACATATTTAATAACTAAGCTATAATAACCCTGCTTCTATAGTTCTAAAGCTGTGAAAACCACTTAAAAAAAAAAAAAAAAGTGGTGTGAAAACACAGACCAAAAGCCAAATTCAGGCCATCGTAAGCCTTGAAATATCACCTCCAACTTTTCTTAAGAAACACAGATATCTCACCCAGAAATCGGGCTGTATTTGTTTTGCAATTTGAGTGAGTCAGTCACATAAATATTTAAGTTTTAATTCAATTGCCTCTCCTGCGGTCGATGAGTCACTACTACTATGATATCTGAGGAGTCTCACTAGGGGAGGTCCTGGAAATGTGTTATGACTCCCAAGTGGGTTCCAGCCGGAAAGTCTGTGAGCTGCACATTTAAAATGTATAAACTTATTTTCCTTTCGTACACTCAAAATATATGTAATGAACTAGAATGTGTTTGCTTCCTGGACAGCAAACAATCTTGCAGCCAGAAAAAATGTTTACTTTGTAAACACTATTTTCTTTTCAGAAAACTGTTTTAGCAATAGGTTCCATGATGAAAAACAGTTTAGGTCATAAAAGACCTAAAAGAAATAGAAACTGTAACACTTTTCCTACTCTCTAAGCTCCTGAAATTAACTTACAAGATGTTACAGACACTCTAATGTGCTGAAAATACAGAGAACCTAACATTATACAAACGGATGATGCAAGATAATTTCAAAGCTTTTGATCAAATAGGGAGTATTATGAATCTCTCCGTACACAAGCTGCAAAGAGAGACTAATTAAAAACTAAAAAGCCACATTCCATCGGCATACACCTTACAAATCAAGTGGGGAAGTCAGCTGTGACTGCAACATAAAAATAATTAATGCAAAGGTGTGAGAGAGGCATTTCCTTTCCTATACGACACTCTGTAATATTCCTGTAACCTTCTTGAGTCATCTTACCACCACTTAGCATGAAATGTGGCATCATTGACTCACTTGTGACAGTTCCTATGTTGACTCACACTGAATAAACCACGGGGTCAGTACCAAAGCAGTAGATGGACACTGAATTCAGTCCTGCTCTGAATTCAAGAGAATCCATGTGTTTCCTCCCTAGAGGTACAGGTGAGAGAAGAAAAATAACCATGCTAGAGCTCAACAGGTCCAAAACAATGACAATGACAAAGCAAAAGACAAATCTTCACAACCTTCGTGGCCTTGTGAGCCTTGCAGCCCCTGAGAGATTCCTGACCCTAGCTGTGAACCAAGCCAGCTACTTTGCAGATGAAAAGTAAACCTACTGCAGATGTCCTTACACAGACCAAAATCCCCAGGCCTCCAGCTACAAGTTATGGAGCCTGTGCAAATGAGTTCCCCATAGTCCACATTTGACAACTCCCAGTCCTCAGAAAGAAGATCTCTACACATCTCATGGGGATGAAGCCCAAAGTAGCGTAACTTTGCTGCACAGGTGTTAGCGTGGAAATATGAGGTGTGAGCACAGTGTTACTAAAGCTTCCGCCCAATAACCATCTGTTGTTATACCCTCGATCCAAATTCTGTATTTGTGCATGAAATTCAAGGGTATGCATATAAACTATGCAATTCCCCCCTAAACCAGGGACAAAACCCTTTGGTTTTCAATTCACTAGCATTTTAAAACTAGAATTGGTATTTACCTGAAGTTCAGGCCTTCATATCGTGGTTGGTAGGTTTTGTGGTAGCTCAAATAGGTGTCACAATCTAATGGCACGTATTTAGGAAAACACTATTTTCACTGATCAGTAGCGATAACACAGAATAGACACCCAAAGGAAACCCATTTTTACAATATGCAAAAGGCCCTTTTACCTTGTGTAGCAAGCCTTGCTTGCACATTCTTTTTCTTTTTTTCTTTTCCTGCTGCCAGCCTGTATTAATGAGGTGGTGGATATAGAGGGAAATGACATACTGCCTACATATGTTATTTCAGAATAAGGATTCCAAGAAGAACTCGGAATAAAATGTCCCCCATGTGATTCAGGTTAAACCCATCAGCTCTCTTCTCTAAAGGTTGTTACACTGGCTTCTCTTTTTCACTTTGCAATAAGCATATCAATTTTCTGGATGCTACACTACTCTTGTATGGCATTTTGTTCTTAACCGTTGCATCCACCTTCAATTAATTTCATTTTTCTGAGATACTGACATGGGGCAGCCACTTTCCTATGGGTACCCTGAACACAAGGATTTTCAGAGGGGGAAATATATGCCACGGGTAATTTCATGGACACGGAACGACACCATGCCACTGGCGCCTGAAATTTAGCGGTTAACTGTGGGTGCTGCAGGGCTGCTTTTTATCACTGGTGTCAAATTTACAAGAAAATCACCACAGAATGCCTTTAATGTCAGCTACAGTTTTCAGTTCTGGAAAGTATCAGAGGGATGCAAGGCAACGTATCCCTTCCCATGCACAGGGATTTGTCTTCCAAAGCTGGAGCTATTACAGACGATGGGTTGGAGTTCGCAAACAATCAAGATGTCACCGAACTACAAAGCATTTTTTTCTTTGCATGTCACATAAGTAAGATAAAAGAAAAAATAAAGAAAATAATCAGTTGGGGTTTTTTTTGTTTTGGTTTGGTGTTTTTGTTTTTGGTTTTTTTTTGTTTGTTTGTTTTTCTCTGTCACTAATTTAATGTTCAGATCTTGATGGTGACTAGTGACTCCACAGGCTAAGGAAATTAACTGACATCACGTCATCACCTGGGACCTATACAGCCACATGTAACCCTTCTCCACAACGTTCGTACAAAACAGCACACTTGCTTTTAGATAATTGTAAACTATGCTGCTATTCCCTCTAAATAATGTACTTTTATTCCTTAGAAATACAGGTCTAGAGTATTATCATGTGTATATTAGCATTCTTCTGTCAATAATTGCAGACACTTTAAAATAACAAAGTAACCACATTATTAACTAAATATTCACATTAAAATGGTAGCAAAAAAGTATTTGAATATGACTTATTACCACTGTAGCAAGAGTAAGGATTTTACATGCAGTAATTTGGCAAGATTTGACATACAGTAGTTGTATTTTCCCAAAGGGAGAGCCAAAATCTGGCCAGATCTGTCATGGGTTTGTAAGTGTGCCAGATATGACACAAAATAGATGTGATTAATTATCTGAAGAATTATATGTACATGTATTTCCATGAAATAGTCACAATCCCCCCTATACAAATTATCCCAACAACAGCCGTCTTGCTGGTTCCGAGATGAGAGAACAGAGAGAAATCTCAGAGAGGCAATGAGGTTCTAACAAGTACTGCAAAAAAAAAAAAAAAAAAAAATTCTTAACTGGCATTTATTTCTCATTACAGAGCGATATTTAAATCTCTTCCTTGCTCAGTTTCCCCTTATTTTGTCCATAGTATAAAACTATACCAAAACACTCAAGATTTACAAAAGCATATGGCTATTGATTTGAAAATTAAATGACAAAATTTAAACTTCTGAAACATTCTTTAAATATATAAGAAGTGGCTTGAATATTAAAAAAGTCAAGTAACAAACGTGTGTTTCAAAAACTTATTAAGAAGGCAACACTTTAATTGGGAGCTCCTTTTTAAGATGCACTTTTTAAAATCTTTCCTTACCGGCTACAATAACAGAAAACACCTTTTTTTTTTTTTAAACTCTTGTTGTCTTTAGACAAGGAGCACAATAGCTTTCCAAACTGAACCACAGAAATAACTGTCATAATAAATCATAAAGATTACAACTAAAGTGAAATAAGCTTAAAGACCATATTTTAGTAGATCTGGCACCAAAACACTATGTACTATGTATACTGCCAGATGATAATTTCCAATTAAGCTTGAGTTACAGGAAAGCAGTATTTTAGACATGTTACGGTGCAGCCTCAGTGTTCTTGCAACTATAAAGGAATTCCAGAATTCCTTAGGCACAGCTCTGATTTTTGTGCCTTGGGGAAGACATAAAACAATTGCTTTATGGTCAATCAGTGAAGTCTTTAGAAGGCCTTGCTGGGGAAACTGCTACTGCCATCTGTAGTGAAACTGTATAGGCATAACTAAAACGGAGCACAAGATATTCTTCCCTTATAAACTCAGACCTGCTGGAGTAATTCTTGTGAACAGCCACCTGCTCCTACAAGCCATTTGTTCCATTTGTAAAAATGGATGTTAGCTCCATACTAACTTCTGAATGAGAAACTCATTAAGCTAGCCAAACATTCATGCAGCCATTCCATTGCAAAAATTACCTGTGTTCCTATACTTCAAAATAATAACTGATAACGTCATTCAGATGTCATCCCTCTGAGATGGTGCAATTAAAACACTCAAACTGCGAGACAGAAGCATGCAAGATAAAGACAGATTTTGTAATTTTTCACTTTTTTGAATGACACATTGTATAGTAGCCCATATCCAACGACATGGTCATCTCACAACCCCTGAAGCCATGAGAATGTCCAGCAGCCATGACAGTCATGAAGTTTTGTGCTTTCATGCTATCTACTCCAGACTGCTCAACAACTGAGGAAAAAGCTTGGCATCATCAAACTGCCTTGAGACAGAACCAGTTGTTTCCATGAGATATTGTGAGGTCACTGTGGATCCAGTCTTCAGCTGGTTCCATGCTGAACCACATCGCTATGACTCCTCTCATAGCGCCAAAGTTGTATCCCAAAGCAGAGAAGAAAAAAAAAGCACTTGAAACAGGTAAATTGCATAAGTTATACCTTGAATTTTGCCCCCTTCTGGATATGTAACAGATGTCAGAAATAAGCTGGGAATTTTAAGTGGGAATTTTCTGACTACATATGACAGTTAGCATGTAGTACATATCTACATTATGGTAGAGGAAAGTATGAAGGACAAACTAGCAGGATAAGGGGAAGTCCATATCTACAATGGTAAACCTTGTCTGCTGTGGGATCATTCTGGGATTGTGGGCCGAAAGTGAAAGCTAGTACCTCTGACCAGTCCCAAATGCACCACAGGAGCTGGAAACGTTGCCGGGCCTGAGAATGCCAAGTCCTGGCACTTGCTCTCTGTGCTGCAGATGTGCCAACAGCACTTCAGTGCCAGTGTGCGAAGAAAGATCATGACTTTTTGCCACCAGTCAAATGAAAGTGAAATTCTTAATTGCATGATAGCCAAACCCAATAAAACAGAATCTTAACCAAGGCCCAGCTATAAATACAAAACTGTTCCCTCACTTCATCCAGATTCTCAAAGATATGAATGCCCCTTTTTGTCTGGTTTCTGCACATTTATACCCCTCTGATGCCCTAGAATGAACACTGTAAAATCATCGTTCACCTTGCAGTATGTTCCCAGGAGTTGATTCCAAACGAAAGGGAAAGCAAGAGAGTAAAAATCTCTTCATGAAGAATACCCAGGAATTTTGTATTGATATGACATTGCTTTCTAAGCAGTGGAATTAAAAAAGAGGGAAAGGAAAAATCAATTTCTTGGCTTTTGTTCACCAAAACACGTGATTGGTAAATCACTGTTCAGTCAGCTTTGATTGGTAAATCAAAGCTACAAATTCAACAGTATGTCTTTGAAAATGTGATCTGAAGCAATGGACAGATTTGATGCTGTGAGTGAGCGATACGTTTTTGATGTCCATGATGTGAAATACGCATTTCCAACTCTGCTAACTGCAGCCTTCCTGCCACCTAAACAGGAAAAGAGCATTTTAAATCCTTTTTCCACTTTTGTTAGTTTTATTGTGTGCTCTTGATAAGGAGGTGAATACTCAGTCCCAACTGGTTACCAAATCCCATTCATGAGATTATTTTTTTAAGTAGTAACAATGTCACTTTTTTTTTATTAAACAGTAGATGGCTTGTATCTTCAGAATTAACTTTTTAAACCCTAAAATATTATTCTTGTTCCAGTGCCTAGATGTCTGGGTTTATTTCTAGACACTAGTCTGAATACTTGAAAATGCAACAGAGGTGCATATTTAGCCACCAAGTAATGCCTTCTATAAAGGTCTTGCTGTTTTGAGCCTGCTCATAGTCAGCTACCTTGTCGCTACTGTAAAGGACATAAGACCATGCCATTTTGGGATTCACTTCATTTGCACTCGTGACAAACATCACATGCACTTTCATGTATGGTGGCATGACTGGGAGCTTTGGTTCAGCTCCTTCTGCCTTGGGAAGGGCTGGCTGGCAGCAGAGCCCTGCCAGGCCAGCCCGCAGGCAGCTGCCCGCTGGAGCTGAGTAGCTATAGATGCCAAGACTAAAAGCAGGTTTCTAAAGCCTTCCCCTCTCCCTCCCCTTTTTTTAAATGCCTCTGGTTTTCACTGTTCAAAGACTTTGCAAATGAAGAAAATAGATTATCAGGTCACCCCTAATTAGCTACATGAGTGGTTTCTGGCACTGCTTTATCTTTTTTACATTTAGGACACCACCCCAGTGAATTGATCCTCCTACACACATGCTGCGACTACCACTTTTCTATTTAAGTTATTAAGAATTCCCTTTTCCAGCAGGCACAGCATCCACTCAAGTGATGTGTGGTGCAGTTCATTCAGGAATACCTGTGACACTGTTGTGCAGGAGTGTCAAAATGATGGCCCACAAAAGAAAGCCTGTAATACTGGGATCCGCCAGCAGCCCTGCTCTGCAATAGAAAGCAGGATGCCAGGAAGGTGAGTTTTGGGAAAGAGGAGCAACACGTTTCTGCTTTGCCACGTTGCTCCCATAAGAGCCAATGACTGCGGGGAAGAGTGGGGGAGATAGCAGACCTCTAGATACGCCGGAGGTGGTTTGGGTAGAGTTCAATAATCACTGCCAGCATCTTTAGTATGAAAAGCAGAGAACGTTCTGCGTCTTCTCCTCTGAGTCTGAATAAACAGCAGCACCCTACTCTTCTCCTTTTGCTGTGGCGTGAACCGCCATTCCTGTTTCAAGACACTTTAACCAGCCACAACGCACAAACCAAGTTTCCAAATTATTTTGTTAGTAATTGTTTTTTCATTGAGAATTTCTGCTGGGATAAATTAGGGATAGAATGTGGAAAGGATCAGCAACACTGGGAAAAATGCCAAGGCCGCTTCTTTCTTGTGAGCAGGTAAGACTGCCAGGATGAGGGCCTTAGCCTGATAAAATCAAGAATTAAGTCACAGACTTTCTGTCTGACCTTGAAAAAAATCACCTTGCTTCTGAATCAGATCTTAAAGTGGCAGTATTGGCACATTCTTCTTCATTATCAATAAGGCCTGCAAGCCTGTCAGATGCCCTGGGAACAGAAACCATTAAAGCGCACTGACATTGGTGTGACTGTTTTTCAGTATGGATGACTTTAAATGGAATAAAATACATATGCAAATGCACACATCTCTTTGTATAAAGTGTTTTCCTCAGGTTTATATGTTTGTGTTTAGTTTGAGAACAATGGAAGCAAAACATTTCCCGATACATGTGATAATTTACTCCAAAATTCTCTCTGAAATGCATTGTTAATAGCAAAAGTATGAATCCAGTCCTGTATTTTTTTTCTCTCTACCTTACCTTCTCTTCTGAGAGACCGCATTAACTGTCACTTGCATGCACAATTCTAGTTATGTTTTGTTTATGGCTTTTCAGCAGCTCTGTAATCCTAGAGGATGAAAATATTTTCCATTTGCCACAGTGACACGTGCTGCAGAGAGAAAATATGAACAGCTGCAGGCTTCCCTAATAATGGGATCAGATAACACCATCCAGGATTTTGGTTTATCATTTTTCCTTACAGGAAAAAGCAGGTCTTCTGTTCAGGCATCTCAATGTGAGACTACGTAAGGACCATCACACTCTGGATCAGAAGCAAGTGCTTCAGAATGAAATGTCTCTAGACTGCCTGGCTGAGAGACTTTCACCAATACAGAATCAGCCTATTTTAACCATCTTCTTCTGAACCAAACTTACTAGCTTTAAATTAGCCATATGTGCTGTATGTGAGTACTCAAAAGAGTTCAGTCCTTTGCAATTAAACAAACTCTTCAGAAGAAAAAGCAGCCTGCAGGTCAAAGAAAATGAGGTGGTGAGTTGCCATTCCCATACTGGAGAACTTTCAATATTTGTCAGTGATATATTAGGTCCATAAAAAATAAAATATCATTATTTAGGATGTTTACTTTAGCTTGGCTCTGAGAGGCATTTGTGACCTTACAGAAGTACTTCATTGGAGGTCATTATTTAGACTAAATTCCAGATACAGAAAACAAAGAGCTCTATTCATCACAACTAAGACAGCAAAGTATTCACAAGAGAAATGAGCAAGAATTTAAAAATGTAGACTAAATAGGACTGTGATTCAATAGAGGTCCCAATCCAGGAAAGCACCTCTGTAAAGCTAACTCTTTAAGCATGTACTTATTTTCATTCTAAGCAGCAGTGTATTCAACACAACTTTAAAAATATTTAAAATCGTTTTTTGACTCGGAGCCTGGGTTTTCTCTTGAACAAATTCCTTGATTATGCACAGGACAGACTTTATTAGAGAACAAAAAAACACACTACAGTATCAGTCACCACTGCAGCTACCAAGCACATCTTTTTCATGGTTCAGACTTAGAATTGTTCTAACCAAATGGCTAGAAGCACACAGGTCAGAAAGGGGTGAAGCTTGTTGTCAGGCAACTTAAATTCATTGAATCAACAATAAATGAGTGAGCCAAAAGAGGAAACTGTATTCCCATGACACGCTGCAGAAGGATAGCCTGTAATACCTTGAGATCTGAATAAGCAGATCAGTTTTTAATGAATAGTTCATCTTTCTATCTTTTCAGCAATCAGCACTACTGAAAATACTGACACACACAAACAACAAGCAATATCAGTGTGAGGACACTATTCTATTTTGCCATGAAGGACACATTAGTTTCCTGAGGAATACAGAAGCACCACTTATGTCAAGTGATCTCAGAAATATGCATGTATTTCAAGGTACCTACAAACATTCTCCAACCTAATGAGACAGATGGAACAAAAAGTTGAGAAGAGACTTGCTAAAGGCCAGACACTGTACAAAACAGTGAACTTTTGACTGAATTCAGGTCCATTTACAGAAGCTATGAAGAATGGGTCAGTGGCTGGAGAGGTCCTGACAACTGGCGTGTCAGTAAATATCAAGTCTAAAAAGAGTTGGGTATGGGATCTTTTCTGATAATCACCCGCAGTAGATACCCACTGACCTTCATTAGCTTCCTCTTATATGAAATGGGGATACTTATTAGGGCTGTGCTGTCTTATACAAAATGATCTGGTCATGAAAAAAGTGAAACTGTAAATTTCAAGTTCTCCTCTTGAAGATATAAAGGAATCGTGGAAGCTCTTGCTGACATGTTAAACAAGAATATCTTTGAAATAAACTTTGTCATTAAAACATTACCATGGAAAACCTTCAACAAACAACACTGTCAGTAAATGTTAGTGATCTGCAAATGCAATTTTTTGGTCTCTTAAGTTGCTTGCTTTTCCACACCTTTCATTTTTTTATGCCTTTATAATTTGAAGGCTTTGTATAGAAATGGTTGCTACACATACAGGCTGTACCACAGGGCTTACAAAGCCTTGGAGATGTTTGTGGTATTGTAATAATAATTAGTGAGACATGATGCCAAGAAAGAATGACTTTCTACAGATCATCCTTGGAAAACCAATCCTCTTTCCCCATCTGTGGAGAATGTGGAGGTTGAAAAGCGTTACAAAGAGTAAATACTTTGCACTTTTACAGAGATAGTAAAACAAACCCTATCTAACTCGCTTACGGGATAGACATTTCTGCATCTATATTTATTATTTTTTAGGCCTTCATACTATTTAAAGACCATTGCTTTAACAATGCAACCTAGTCCTCCTCCCAGATTGAAGAACAAAGTAGATTCCATCTAAAAGAGGTTAATTTTATTTAAAAGCATGGAATTTTTTTTCTCTCACAGCAGGCTTAAAGGGAAGAAAGCCTTCTATTCTCCTATAAATTAGATGTATTTAATTATATCAATATATTTTATTCTACTATTTGAAGTCATTGCAGCAGGTCTCCTGATATTTGTACATGATCTTAATTTTCATCTCTGAAAAGATGTTGATCCTGTAAAGAAGGAAACATCTCAGTTCCTAGCAGGAATGCTAACAGGAAATTGAAAAACATCTTTCTCTTGCTTTGAAGAGGAACAAATCTTTGCAACAGTTGGGATGTAGCCAAGAATGTACTTTGCCCTGTACGTTCTTCACCTAATACATAGTTGTTTTGTTGTTACAGGCACAAGTCCATTTGCCATTGTTTTGGGGACTCTTAATGGTTCACATACTTACAAGTTGGCTCACTTGCAGCTGAGGAAACTCTGATATCACAAATATTTACAAAACTGTAAATCCTGATTTTGCTCAATCATCTCAGGAAATACATATATAGAGATATATAAACTTTTTATCAGCCTCATCTTCTGATAAGAATACTTCTATTAAAAAAAAAAAATCCAGCCCTGTTTTTGTTTAATAGCCGTATTTTCAAACTTCTTGAATATCAACCAATTTCACTTTATTCAGGCAAAAACATGTGTAGTCATTAATAAAATACATGCTTGGAGTTCAGTATGCTGGACTACAAGTAATAAGCAAGAGTAATACATTTGCAACAGAGTACTGATATTACAATTCCATTTGAATCTTTCTGAATAATCACTACAGCTATGAAATTCAAAACAAACCCTACAACTCAACTAGACCTGATCTTTGCATTAGTTTACCGCCACACTAATGATGATTGGTATTTACACTGACCAGGGTTATGGTTAGACCTTCTGTATTTCAGGGAAGGACCAAAACCTACAAAGGATCAGACGGCATTGACTATAGATTGCTTTTGCACCGTCTGGACATCTTCTGAAGATTCAAGATTCAAACATTCTTAAACTGGGGGAATCTTTTTCCACCTTATAAAACAAATTAAAAATTCAAACCAATCCTTATCAGTTACAACATCCTGATAGAGATTTGTATGAAAACGTCTAATCCAAAAGGAAAATTGCACTAAAAAAAGTAGATTCCTATACATACGGGAGCATGGGAAGGTGAAAAGTGCAGAACTCATTCAAACACAATTTCACCATACAGCTGAAATGTACAAAAAGTAGCTGAAAAATCTTTAATCCTAGCTTGCAGTTACTCCTCTGACCTGTGAAGTATGAATTATCAAAGCACATGACACTAATTTTAACCATGGTTCGTATTTTACTCTCATGTTCAAGAAGCCACAAAGATTTCGATTTGCTCCTATGCTGGTGTGTAGAAGTGCTGAATACAGATTCAGATTTCCAGATATCACTGTATCTATTATACATGCTAACAGGATTAGCTAGCATTAGACCGGCATCCGCAGGAAGCGTGATACACAGTAAGACCTGAGGAATTCTCTCGGGAGGCAAAAGGTCTAAGTTGAGGCATGCATGATTTCAAAGCAATTCTTGGCACAATTAACTGCTTGACCTGCAAGATGAACAAGCATATCATTTAATTAATTGCCCAGCTTTTTTGAGCCATGCTGCTCATTTTTCTCAGAAGTGTAGATAATAAACTGCTACCAGTTTCTATAGAGACGATCAAAGAAATTACACATTAAATGCCTGGTGATGAATCAGGACTGCATTTCACGTTGCCCACAATATCTCCGATCAACTTTGCTGATGTGATGTACATATATATTTATGCAGCTTAATATTGATGTAAAGATAAAGCAACAATAATACTACAAGAAGTAGTTCTGGTTCTTACAAAGGTTCCATATTTTTTTGTCTCCTTGATAATATGGGTAGAAAAATAAACTCCAGAATAAAGAGATTTTTAAATCCTTTATTAAGCAAGGTATGAAATATCCAACTAATTCTGTTGTATAAATAGTTTCTGTTGCTTTTGGACTACACCAAATATACTCTATACTAACATCTATACAGTCTAGAGGCTGCAAGTCAGAACAAGAACCAATTCTCTTTCTCCCCACATAAGTAAATGGCTGGATTTTTATCTTTTTTTTTCTATAGATACACACAAATGCCTAATTATTCCTTTAGGTTGGTATCTGCTTAGAAGTAAAAACATGCTTTCTTTGGATTAGTGTCAGAAAATGAATTGAAAAATCTATTCTTTAACTTACAGTACGCACAAGGAAGCACACATGCTTTAATAATTTTAAATAGTAACTTTTAAAATTATGGCCATGGCACATAAGAAAAACCTGTTGCTTATGGAAAATGACAGTTTCTTGTCTATAACTGTTCCTTCATGCAGTGTGCTCACAAACAGAAGATCTGCTTTACTGAGCCCTTATGATTTTCATTTTGGCAACCAAGCTGGTGTATGTTTTATAAGTGTATTGGAGAATTCTTAGAGGACTTTGTCCCTCTGCTCTGCTGTGGTGAGACCCTACCTAGAGTACTGCATCCAGCTCTGGAGTCCTCAGCACAAGAAAGACATAAACCTTTTGGAGAGAGTTCAGAGGAGGCCACAAAAATGATCTGAGGGCTGGAGCACCTCTCCTATGAAGACAGGCTGAGAGAGCTAGGGTTGTTCAGCCTGGAGAAGAGAAGGCTCCAGGGACACCTTATCGCAGCCTTTTTAAAGAGGGTTTATAAGAAAGATGGGGACAGACTTTTTAGCAGGGCCTGTTGCGATAGGACAAGGGATAAAGGTTTTAAACTAAAAGGAGGTAGATTTAGACTAGACATAAGGAAGAAATTCTTTAGGGTGGTGAAACACTGGCACAGGTTGCCCAGAGAGCTGGTAGATGCCCATCCCTGGAAACACTCAAGGTCAGGCTGGATGGNCGCAGCCTTTTTAAAGAGGGTTTATAAGAAAGATGGGGACAGACTTTTTAGCAGGGCCTGTTGCGATAGGACAAGGGATAAAGGTTTTAAACTAAAAGGAGGTAGATTTAGACTAGACATAAGGAAGAAATTCTTTAGGGTGGTGAAACACTGGCACAGGTTGCCCAGAGAGCTGGTAGATGCCCATCCCTGGAAACACTCAAGGTCAGGCTGGATGGGGTTCTGAGCAACCTGATCTAGTTGAAGATGTCCCTGCCCATGACAGCGTGGGGGGGGGATTGGACTGAATGACCTTTAACAGCCACTTCCAACCCAAACCATTCTATGATTCCATGACTTAAGGAAAATCAAGCTGAAAGTCTGGTTTACTCATATAGCTGGGAAGATCTAGGGAAATGGTTCAGTGCTATTAAGAATCTAAAGTCTTGATTAATAAAAATTTTGCCTTGGGGTCCCTATAGTTAATGCAAAAATTCTAGGCATCCCTAGAGCAAATGTATTAACACTTCCCTAGATATCATATTAATTGTATGTAGTTTTTCGGTCAAATTAATTCTAAAAGAGGGAGTAGAGTCACCAACAACTGCTTTTTAATTTCCAGCATTTCTTTTCATTCTTCTTGGACGATACTGTTGTATTGCTGTTCTTTCCTTTGACCCCCAATCAATAAACATATAAAATTATTAGTTCATACCACCTATATGAAGCCCGTTATAAATATAACATAAGCAAAATAGTATTTAAACAACTAAGAAAACTACTGTCTTTACATGATCAAGTTAAGCAAATCAAAAGTTATGGCCGCTTGATGTTCTCTTCCCAAATTCTCCCAAAAGGCAAAGCAGAGACCCATCTGTATTTTTGTTTGATTTAGTCATTTAGAACAGGCTACACTTTTTTCCTGTTTTTTAAATAACCACATCTTTGTATAATTTAGGCGGTAACTGATGAAATAGTTTTTTCTTTTCTTTGTAAAAATGTGTATATTTATAGAACTATATAAATAATAGAACACTCATAAGAAGCCTCTAGTAATAATAATTTCTTCTAACACTAACTTTTTAGTCTAAATGATATCTCTTTGATCAAACAGCATCAATGTGTTGCAAAACCTGTTGCTTTTAACAGTTGGTGAAAGTATAACAAATTTTCAGGATGGCTTAAGAGTTTACTAAGGAATACATGAGGCAAAGGCAAGTAACACAGTGACTTTAAACAGAAATATAGTACAAACTGGGCAGGGAGTTAAGCTGCAGGGATGAATGGGAGTGTCTAAGTCTTTAGAGATGGAGGAAGCCAGGCTTTGTACCTCTTTTGGTCTCAGAACTATTCTTCCTGACAGCAAGAGATTTGCTATTAAAAGCATTTCACTCTTCCTACTACTTTTCATTTACAAAGCATTAAAGATTTTCTACAACCTTATCAAATCTTCACTTGCTCACGTTCACCTCAACTCTAAAAAGTACCAACAAGAGTTTTCTCTTTAATTCCCTAATA
Organism: Sula dactylatra; assembly: GCA_013389905.1. Taxonomy (NCBI): domain Eukaryota; kingdom Metazoa; phylum Chordata; class Aves; order Suliformes; family Sulidae; genus Sula; species Sula dactylatra. Next base: position 71,664 of record WEKW01009142.1, read on the forward strand.
TAATTAAGTTAAGCTTGAAGCAACTCTTCTCTTCTGTGATTAGCTTGCAGTTTGCTGTTTCTGACATCGGTGCCTGAGCCAAGGAATCTGCATTTTCCGACTATGCCACCTAGTCTAATAAAGTAATCAAGAATCCCCAACAAGCCTCGTCCCTCGAGCCAAAACTCTCACCCAATTCAAATCAATTTATAAATACACATTATTTCTGAATGTGGAGCCCTTAACACACTCTGATGCTTTGAAACTAGCAGATTAATTATCTGGAAGAGCAGCCCTTCCACAGTTAAATTTTCATGGAAACACAGACACATCAAGATACCAGCAAACTATACCAGGAACATGTAAACAACACAGGGCAGCAAAATGCAGGAGGGTTCCTGTATAATAAAGCAGTTTTCTATATAAGTAAGTACATTTGAAGAAGGTAAGAGAAACAACACCTCCAAACACAAAGCATTTTTCTCAGAAGTCCAGGTTTTTTCCTTCTCCACCTTTCTTTGTTCATGTATACTTAACCACAGGACCTACTGATGTCAGAGGAGATAAGAAATTATCAGACTGCCACTGCCACTCCCACTCCTTTTAGCATGCAAGCCTGTGAGAGTTGAGACAGCCACAAAGACAGTGTAAGACAGAAAAGCAGCCCTAGGCTGCCTCTTGTTCTCTGATCTTTGGTGTCTTCTGGTCAAGAATATTCATTAGTAACACAGACAAACTGACTGATGGAATGCAACTCATCCATACCTATCTGTCAAATATTGAAAAGATAGTCCATTGATTTGTACAGGTCACTGATCAACAGTTCTAGCACTGCGCTGTCACACAAAGAAGGACAAGTGGGAACTGCCAATTGTGCCTAAACTGTAGAAGAGGTAATAACAACATTTCCTAATGCCTACCTATCCAAGTGGCTTCTTCTCCCTGCCTCTAAAATTATTGCCAGCAGGTACAAATGCCAACATACCGGATATATCTTCTATTTACTATCAGATTTGTATGTTTATTTGAAATAAGTACAAATAAGATGAAAAATGACATCTACTATTTAAAAATCCTATGTGCATATGAAATACCATATGACTATTCCTGTAGGCTTTTTACCTGCCCTAAGGCAGATGACCAAAACGCCTGCTGCAAAATTTCCACAGAGTCCATCACTGTCCCCATCCCAAGAGTCACAAAAACACAAGCCAAGAAAGGCCACAGAGAATGATGTAGCCCGTCTTGAACAAAGCAAAGAACTATTTGTTTCTTACTAATGAGATAAAATAAAGGAAAATATTTTAATTTGCTGCATTCATGCTAGCTGTCTTTTGATATAAAAAAGAATAACATCCTAACATTAGTTTTAAAAAGAAAAATGATTGGTACATTTAGTCAGTCGAGGTAAGGAGACTTCCTAAATAGCACAAACTCACCTGTCTGCTGTGTGATGCTCATTACATTTTCAGAGAAATGGTAGTGGACCATCGTACTTTCAACCCCCCAAAAATGTGGGGAAAGGTAAAGACGATAATTTTATACAATCTTCTATGCTTTAAAATTTTCAGTGGAATTACTGACATTCTGGGCTTGGTACGGGTGCCCCGGGTCTGGCAGGGGCTGCCGCAGGGCGGCCTCTGTGAGGGGAGGCCGGGGCTGCCCCGTGCCGGACACAGCCGGTTCCAGCCGGCTCCAACCCACCCACCCCAGGGCATGGCTGAGGGGGCCTCTGGAAAAGCTTGTGTAAGAAAGGGCAAAAACTGCCAAAAAGGAACAAAAAAAAGTGTGAGAAACAGCCCTGTGAGCACCAAGGCAAGAGAAGGAGGACAAGAAGGAGGGGGAGGAGGTGCTCCAAGTGCTGGAGCAGGGATCCCCCACAGCCCCTGGAGAGACCACGCTGGAGCAGATGTCCACACTGCAGCCATGGAGGGCCCCAGCTGGGGCAGTGGACATGCCCTGAAGGACCTGCGGCCCATGGAGAGCAATGCAGGAGCAGGTTTATGCTGAAGGACTGCAGCCTGTGGGAAGGGCCCACGCTCGGGCAGGAGAAAAGTGTGAGGAGGAAGGAGCTGCAGAGAGGAGCTGTTACGGACTGACCATGGCCCCCATTCCCCATCCCCTGTGCTGCTTGGGGGGGGAGCAGGCAGAGGCATCAGGTGTAAAGTTGAGCCAGGGAAAATGTGTTTTAATTTTGGGTTTTTTTTGTTTTTCACTACCCTGACTGCCTTGTTCCTCACTATGTTAATTGGCATGAATTTAGTTTTCTCCAAGTCAAGTCTGTTTTGCCTGTGACAGTAATCTGTAAATGATCCCCATGTCTTTATCTCGACCCACGAGCATTTCCACCTTATTTACTCCCCCATCCTGTTGAGGAGGGAAGTGAGCAAGCAGCTAGGTGGACATTTGGCCCTTAGCCAAGGTTAACTCACCACACTTTTTCTGCAAATGATGCTTCCATGAACAGCATATCTGTCCAGACCCAAATTCTTCTATGAACCTTGACATTACAGAGTTTCAACTACATATTTAGTAAAATATTAATATCCCATGAGGTAAGAACCATCTTGTCATCCCTAATTTATTTATTTACAGAGAATTGATGCCTACAGATAGCTTGACTCTCCTAACATCACAGATCATTTCCATTGCAGCAGGACTTGAACCTACATATTCCAAGTCTGACTCCTGGGCTGAGAGAAGACAAACTGGAATGATACAATGCCTCACAACGTTGTTCAGCTTCCCGAGGGAAGTAGCAACTACTGTTGACATCTTTACAACAGCTACTTTTATTACTGCATGGTAACAGCATACTACCAACACTGATGAAATAAAATTCCACTGAAGATATGAAAATAATTTTACAAACACTATGAAGTCCTCCTTATTCTTAATAATGTCACCTAAATAAACCCTTAAGTTGAACAGTAATGCTACCAAACCACTTTCAATAAAGGCAGACCATGAAGGAAGTATGAGTACCCTTGCCATAGAGACACCACCTGCATCAGGGCTTCATAGCAGATGATTTTGCCAAGATCAACCAACCTGCTGCTGATTTCTATTATTGAAATGGTCTTCCAGCCAGAGTCTGGGCTAAGGCATAATTTATGTGTGGAAAAACGTTCATCTTAGTTTCCAGTACAAAGAACTCTCACTAGGAACAAGCACTAACCCTAGGATTTAAAACAAAATGAAATGAAAACCGAAGGGGATCTAAAGTATATGGGAATAGGTTCATCCAGCTACATATTTATCTCACAGGGAAGATTACTGTAAAGACTAGCAAGTAAAAAGGGCAAAATTATATAATTAAAAAAAGGCTGAGGACGTAGGAATGAAAGGTCTACTAGCCCTTGTTTTTAGTCTAAATTTTCTTGTGAAGCTTCAGCCCACCAAAGGCAGCTCTACTGCTCCTCTTCAATCTTTCAAAAGATCCAGCTGAAAATTAATTCTCAGTCACTTAAACAAAAAAGCACCCTGTAAAACAAACAAAAAAAAGAAACTCAGAATTTTGTTTTTAGCTGGATCAGAACCCTTACGTGGCTGAAGATGTGTCCACACAGTACTAAGTCTGGTACTGGGTAATTGGTAAGAACCAAGTTTCTGGACCAAGAGTGGAAAGAAAGAGGAGTTGGATCATTTCCTCTAGTGATCCATTCCGCCTTTAAAGAGACCTGAACTGCCTGTGAAATTGCATCCCCACAAAAAAAGATGCCAGGTACAATTTTGAAAAAGTACAAAGGAACATAAATCTTGTAAATCTGTATGTGTAGCTCCCAGGCAGAACTGTTCATCTTTGTTTGTCACCTGAATTCAATCTACAATACCTGGGGAGAGCTAAGCTCCTCACAATAACATTTACAACAGCCAGTAGCAAGAACAGAGTGTATTTTAGGTAAGTAATAGGAAATGCTGAAGAAGTAATTTCCATCCCTGGAGATGATCAAAACCCAACTGGACATGGCCCTGAACAACCTCTCTGGCTGACCCTGCTCTGAGCACGGGATTGGACCAGGCAATCTCCAAAGGTGCCTTCCTGCTCTGACTAGTCTGTGACTGTCAGTGAAATTCACACCACCAAGACATCTTTAGGATACTATATGGTAGTTGGAAATCCACATCCCACAACCATAGAAGTTTGGGGTTTCCTATCACTTTTGCTTCTGAAAAAACCTTCTGCCCCACATAAAGTAAATGCTTTTACAGAAGTTCTCTGGAATTATATATTTGGTTTTCTGACAGCTAAATGTATCACTATATTTCAAGTAGTAATATTTTGACTTTATTTTGAATACTGGTACAACACGTTAACTAATAGATTAAGAATAAAAAACCAAAGCTATTTATATCCTAAAGATATCAAACAAAAAAAAAAAATCTCAATGTGTTGTCATTAAGACTTAAAAATTTCTGGCTATACATTCTTTCTCAGAAAGGTGCAACAATTTACTGTTTTCATGAAACTTTTTAGTACAACTTCTAATCTCAACAAAATTGTTATTTTATATTTAGTACTTTTTCTGGCAGCCCTTTAAAATACTCTTTCTTTGACTTACAGAGCTATCAGTCACTATTCAAAAGTCCTCAATAAACTAAATCGAGTGCCCTAAAAGAAAGCCATCAATCATATTGACTAGTACTAAGAAAGGCCAACACCACGTTAATTGCATGCAAAATCAACAGGAATTTGCAAGTGATTTTCTCGAGCAGAATCCCTCCTATGCTTTGCATGTGTTGAATTACTAAGTATTCTTACCGTAGAAGGAGCTCAGGAAATCACTTTAATATTATCAAAACATAGTAAAAACAGTAGGACTTGAAGAAGTTTTTCTTTTAAAACCGTGCTTGCATCAAATAATAGCTACCACGCTCCTCTGAGGTTTTAGGGCAGGGCTGCTCTCAGTGGCTGTACCCTCTACATCCCAACAGCTGCTGCAGCTCTCAGACATCAGTCTCAGAGAAAGCCCTGACCAACTGAGTGTCAGCATTAAAAATGCAAGAAGTAGTAGTAGTGCAACATCCCTAAACAAGGACAACGTGTTCAAATCCACTGAACAAAACCCCCACCACTATTACTGTATTTCTAAATTCCAGAAATGTCCACTTTGATGATCACACAATTCCTTTTGCAGAAGTCTTAACGTAATTCCTTATGAACAGTATTAAAATTGTACGCACAGCTGTATCCATTTTAGCCTGAAAAGTCTTTGTTCTTAGTTTCAACCCTCTACTTTTTTCACTTTATAACTTGGGGGGATATTCTTGTATTGATGAGTTCAATGTTTCTTATATAACTCACAGTGCAGGAGAAGATAATTATCCCCCGAGTGAGGTCTGACACCTTTCTTCCCCTTTCCTTTTTTTTTTTTTAAAGAGTGGGTAGATGAAAGCATGCTTTTTGAATTTTATATTGTATGTAAAATAATCATACTTCTTTCCCATTTGATCTATATAATCTTTATCTAGCATCAGTCACATAAGCTTAAAAAACAACAGGGATAGATAACATGAAAGCATTCTAGAGGGGCAGATGTGGAGATTAACAACTATGAGAAGGATACATTTTCACCGGCCTTCCAGACAGACCACAATATCTTTTAAGACAAATTTTTAATCCTGCAAGTAACAGACTGATGACCTAAAGCATTCTCAAAGTGTAATATTATGTATGACATCTACACATGTTGGGGAGTTAAAATCCAAAAACATACAAAAACAAGTGGGGATTTTGGATGGTTTGGGCTTTTGTTTGTTTTAAAAGCAGCCTGTCAGCACTTCATGGTTCATTAAGAGAGTCATCTTGCGTTCTCCTTCAAATACTATTCCTTCTGGGAGACTTTTCTCAAGAATACGAAGGGCCAGATTGTGGGTCACACTCTATCCACATTGCATGTCTGTGCTGGCATAAAAAGGCTATAAAATTCAGAGCAACGGCAGGCAAGACAGCTCAGCTGACCTAAAAGGCTACTGTAAGGGGCAGTTCACCCACTCCTTCGCTGACTACTGATTCTACCTCTTTTCTCTTTTCCTCTCAGACACATGCTCTTGTGCCTCTCTCGCACAGACTGTGCTACTAATCTGACTTAACAGCAAGCTGATGTGGCTCACCATGGCAGCAGAGTCTAGTTCCCTCCCCCTTCCCCCCGTATTACTCTTTTGTCCCCTCTGAACTGCTTTGGTTTACCAAGGGGTCAACTAAGCATCAGGACAGAATAAGGAGCAGAGGGAGGAGAACATGGGACCATCCCTTTCAGTGACAGTGAACCCTGCAATCAGCTAAGCCCTTGTTGTCCAGTTACATCCTAATTTCAGTAGCTGAGAACCAGCAAATGGAATATAGTGGCAACAGGAGCCTGCATACCACTCAGCTCTCTAGGGCACTTTGCTGGGTGCAGTCAGAGCATCACTGTGCTCTGAAGTTCCTTTTAAACTAATTCTCAGAAAAAAAAAAATTTAGAATAGCATTCAAAACTTTGAAATCTAGTCTGAAAGTAGGCCTCAACACCTAGAGGTCAAGGGATGATAAAGCTGCCCCATCTTGCATCCTACTAGCTCAGCTTGGTGGAGTTCTGCATCCACCCATAGTGTAAAAGGCATTGGTCATGTTACTGAAAGATGTATTTATTAACCAGTACAAGGAATTTATCAGGGGCAAGGGAAGGGGAAAGAAAAGAATCATACTCCTTAATGGTGAAGGGTGAGAGAACCTGGATAAGTGTCTGAAAATATTACAACAGTCTTTGAAAGACCTAACTGAAGACATGGTCTATTCAAAAATCCAGCTAGGTAAAAACTCAAATACATCCAGGAGGTCTTAGTTCTAGGCATCACATTTATAATAAATTGAGTAATAAGTGAGCTTCCTGAGAAGCAACTCTGCTACTCTCCCAGGTAATTTAACGTTTTTCCTCTACAAGGTTACACGACTTGTGAAGATTACTTTGGTACTGGCTCTCCTGGGGAGCAGAGTGGGAACAGCTGAATGCACTGATAATATCAAAGTATTGATTTGTTGGTCTAAACAAACTCACTGTCAGGCAAAACCTTTCATGCAGTGGTTTCATGAGCAGGAATTCTGCCTGATTGCTGTGTTCAAACCTCAGTTTGCCAAGCAGCAGCAGCAGCGTTGACTGAAACAGCACCTCTCCTCCTAGCGCCGTGTCCCCTTGGTCAGGCCAGAGGCAGTGGTGCTGGCACCACGAAGAGAGCCATACTCATGAATGGTTTGAGGCTCAAAATCATCTGCTTGGGGTTTTTGTGCACATCTTTTTTTCTTTCTTCGGATCAATTTTCTTAATAAGTTACTTAATCCAACAGAACATAATGTCTCTAATATGGTTAAACTAAACCAGATTTTCCTGACATGAATAAAATGCTGCTGATTCAGCCCCCCTCCCAACATTTACTCCCAGCCCTTTTTTAAAGAAAAATGCAACAATTGGGTTTCATTACTGCATTACTAACTATGCGTGCCGTACTAAGGGCTCAGATAAGTAAACTGAACCTTAATTAAGGATTTAACTAAGTATCCTCTTTAACTTGTTGCATGTGTATTTTAGACATAGTACTGAGTACATAAGACTGACACTTTTTCAGTGATGCTGGAGTCTCCTTGAAAATACTGACACCTTCAGTGAAGTACTGGAAATTAAATAAATACTGTATACTATGGGGAGACTTTCTCTGCTTTAACCCGTATATGCCTGAAATAGAGCAAGCACAGATTCAGAATAACAAACACTAATGTTTCAGTTAAAGATAAAAAGATGATAAGAAAACAGGATAAAAGTCCAAAAGCTGAAATCACAAGAGAAAATGAATGGAGATAGGTTTGGGGCATTAAAATTGTTTAAAGAATGCACAATGCTGTTGAATGCCATACCAAATACAATTCAGCATAATATGCAGTGCAAACACACATATTTGTATTAAAGGGTTCAAAACCTGAATAGTAAAGGTATGCTTATATTAAGATGCATGCTTAATTATCAAGCAAATGTCTAGATAGTGAAACTGAGTCACAGAAACCAAAACATATGTCCTAAGCACAGAGAGTTTGAGGAGGTAAAGATTGATCAATTTGCAAAAATACAGCAAGATAGTCCTCTTGAGTAATTTTTCACTGAAAAAAAAATATGGTTAAAATGTTTTTCTCCTTGACACCACTCATCTGCTTTCTATCAGCTATTTAAACGGTTTATTCCCCCACCCACCCAAAAAAAAAAAAAGAGTTAAACTTGCCAGGAGGAAAAAAAATGAACATGTTGAAGGCAAGCATACAACTTTTAGTGAAAATCCTTCATTTTTCTGAACTTTTGATTTCTTGATGGAAAAGTCTAATAAAGGCACAGGCAATATGTCAACCAGTGTTAAAAGGAAGATATTGGCTCAGAAGACTCTCATGGTCTTGAACGATCTAGGCTTTACCTTTGTGCAAGACACTTGATCTTATTTTTTAACCACGGCCAGTTTAGCTATAAATTGGGTCTGGTACTCAAAATAAGGGTCAGCTCAGCAAAAATAAAGCGTTGTATCTGAAAGGAACTAGCAAAGCATATGTGGATTAAGTTTGCTTTGTTAATCTAAAACCGCTGCAGGACTCAAATTCTTCTGACTAAATTATCATTTATATTATTTATCATTTATAAAATTAAGAAAAATACTGCTATTGCCATTAATGCACTGAACACGTGAACCCTCTTTATGTGTGCATGTTTACTGCAGCCACTGGAAGTGGAGCAATCCACTTTGCTGGATCAGACTTGTTCTGACTGCAGCATCAGTCACTAAGTGTGCTGCCATTCTCTGGCACCCATGCTGAAGGGGAACCTCCTGCTACAGACATTGTGTTATGGCACATAAAAGGCAGAAATCCAGGTATCCCAGAGGATCCACTCCTATAGAAAACAGGGGAGCTCAGTCTTGGGGTCACAAATACAGGACTGCTTGAATAATAAAGGAGGCAACTCCTTCTACCACCTCTTCCATGCAGGAATTCCGTGACAAATGTACTAGGTTACTTACTGAAGTTGTCCTCCTTTAGAATAACCCCCTCAAGCTTGCTTTTGCAATAGCAAGAAATTTGAGCCTGATGAAGGGCAGAGCTGGCTACAGTCAAATGGAATCCACATGCTTGTGCAACATGAAAAGGCAGAATAATAGAAAGAAGTTACTACATGTCATGACTGCAGAGTTTCCAGCCCAACTTCCTCCCATTTTCCTTACTGTCTGTCTCATTCTCATTCACATCACAACTCTCTAAAAAATAAATAAAACCAGCTGGACTTCTTTCTGTAGCATTATATCCAGGAAAGTATAGCTAAGCCCAGTGTTCGAGTTACACACATACAGATCAGCTCAGGATGAGGTCCATAAAACTTCTGAAGTAACTCACCAGTATCATTAAATCTCAAAACCACTGGCCAAGCCAAAAGGTCTAAAAACACTGGGAAGCAGCTGAAGCTGGCAAAATTATAAGCAATTGAAAACAGACATGGTAACAGAAAGTGTTAAGAAACTTTAGCTATAGACATTGCTGCCAGCTCTAGCTATAAATCAGACAAGTAAAATGGGAGGCGAACCTTCAACAGTCTGTTCAGACCTTTTTAGAATAAGAGCATGTCTGTTTACATACTTTTGTACAGTGCTAGAAAAATATGGTAATTAGAATGGAAATATTATATTTTGCTTTACACTAAGAACAGATTAAATATGGGATCTCCAGAATTTACAAAAAAATACAAAATGATAGAACTAAAGATTTCCTTTCAAGTTTTCAGTATCTACTAAGGTTTTGTTAAGGTATCAATATTTGAAAAAAACTAAATCTCCCAACCAGCTTTGTTGAAAGTGTCATGAGCATGCTCATCTTGATGTAGAATTATTAGCATAATTCTCAAAGAATTTCATGTCAATTTACAAGCATACTTCTTCAACAGTAGGAAAATAATTTTTATAGAACTATGGAACACTTTTTGAGTATCATAGGGTTAAGAAGTTTCTGAATGAGTGAGGCCCCCCCTAATTTTGGTCTTTGTGGCTAACCTTCCTCAGATCTGTTCCAGAAGTTTCTTCTTTCCATCTTAAACCCCCAGACAAAATAATATTGCCTGCCTCTTTCACAGTGTTTTAAATCTGGGATATATTCACTCATCACAGAAATGCTGTCATTCCTCACCTTGAAGATGAGGAACAGAAGTGATTTACTCTGGTCCCATAGCAACTCAATGGTTAAGCTACGCATATAGACCAAACCAATCTGAGCAAGGGAGGCACAACCCCCATCTCCTCTCTGCTGAGCTCTGCCACTCCTCACGCTTAAGATGCACCACATCCCAGCCCTGGGCACCTCGACTTCTCACGCCTTGCTCCTTCCCCAAAGCATCCTGGCCTTTGCAGGACTGCCCTTGTATTATTCCTAGCATTGCTGCTCCCACAGCCCACTCTACTGAGAGATATTTATGACTTTTGATAATGCTAGTACTAGGTAACCACTTGGACTGACACTTCAGCACTGACGAACTTTGTTCCATATACACAGCCTTGTGCTTCTCCAACGAGCCAGAGGCAGACAAAGAAAAACTGTGATGAGGAAGACAAGAGAGAGTGGGAAGAAAGTGAAAAAGGAGGGCAGAAGCCTGGCAGTTGGCTTTTAAGTACTGGTGATGCACTGATTAAAAGTTATATGCCAACTTTCTTATTCACACAAATAAGAGTTATTTCTAAAATGCAATTTACCCTCAGCCAGTACTTGTGCTAAGGCCATTTGTGAAAACATAAAGAAAGGGGTTGTAGAAAAACATATGCAGTTAAGTTTTTATTAACTGTTTTATTAATTACCATTAATGATTTAATAGTAATAATTATTCTCCTCTAGATAGCTTGATAATAAAATGTACTACTAGTTTTAAATTATTCCAGATTATCCTAAACATTGTTTCTGTAAAAGCTAAAGTAAACCTGTTACTGATCTTGACAGGAAATTTAAACAAGGCATTTTATTCATTTTTCAAACTCTTACCTTATTTCTTCTCAACTATACCTCTGTGTTTGACTGAATAGCTAAATAAAAAGTAAAGCTATGCATTCTATTGATTTCAGCCATCTTATCTGACAGAGCTGTTACTTGCAAAGTCTTTTTTGCACACAGTTTTAAGGATCCAGTATTTCTTGCTCTAAAAACTACTGGAAATACAAAACAGTTGAGCAGCTCTTGTTTACTGTAGTATGGAGCCAAGACAATAAATAAAACAATGGTTCAATGCTTCTTAGTCATGTTTGAGTTTCTGTTGGATGCATTTCAGTATGACTTCAAGAATACACTGACCTATAGACACTAATTTGGGTTTTCTGAACTAACACAAGCCCAAAAATTCTTTTACATGAAATGTATTATTATAGTGGACAGCTTCACTTTGATTTAACTACTTGTTGACTCAGTTTTAGTTGTTTTTAGGTACTGAAGAAATTGAAATATAGGAATTTTAGGAAAAAATATACCTGAAAAGCCTAAAATAAACCTCATTCACTTTGAAATAAATCAGTTAAACTGCAGATGTCACAGTATAGAGCCCTTTTATCCAGAGGACTATTTTAAAAATACTTTTCTTGCATAAATGGGAAAGTAGACATACATTACTATCGCTAGATTTTTAATATCTAAATATACACTAGAATACATGGGTTTATCTAGAATAGGTATAGTTAGTAACAAAGTGTGATATTAAATTACAATAACAATAGAAACATGGCAGGAAGTGCACAGTAATACTATATCCAGTTTCACAGTTTAAGAATTTCTATTTTGTAAACATATAAAATAGGAAACTATGGTGTGAAAAGCTTGTTTAAAATGATTAAGGTTGGCGAGCTATCCTTAAGCTGTTTTCCTAGACCATATAATACCTGGCTTCTTGTAGGCCTAGCTGATATAGACAAGACATACAACTAAGTTGGATCTGAAGAATAAAGAATGCTAACTCAACGTCTAGATTGTCCTTATATAAACCTCTACTTTTGCTGTAAAATCCCAGAGTGCTTAGTTAGATACGAACTGAAAAGATAAGTACAAATTGATTCACATCTAATCTAATAAAGAGATGATCAAAACCTTATAGTTATTCTTGCATAAGTGTTCAACAGTAAGTGTGGAACAAAACTTTCCATTCACTGTAAAGAGATGTGAAGTCAGGTCTTCAGTAGTGAGATAATATGGAGTAAAAGGGCACGGAGTATAGTTTTTTTTCTGCCACTGATAAAAATTAAACAGGTAGGGTGAGGCAGGCAACAATGAAATAACAAACTGCATTGTTTTCTTTCATTTTGAGCTTGGGAATGTCTCTAATGAGCAGAAAAGGAGAACCACTGGACCAGCACGTATTTAAACAATTGGCTGGATCAAGGTCAGAGTGCTCAGCATTTGCCAGGACTGAAAGGAATTCAGATAGTAAATAACACTATTTTCCTTCCTAAATTATAGTCTCCTGAAAACTACAGCCACAGTGGTGGGAGTACACAAGGCAAGGTAACATTGAACAATAATGAATATATTATAGGTTAGCCATTTACCACTTATTACTGATTAGAGTGGCAGCTGATTCTGACCCCATGGTGATTTATATGGTTCTTCGACAACTGTACTATGGTTTCAGACACTCATGCCTGCCTTGTGTCATCCTTATAGATCCTGAGCCCAGCTGTGTGTAACAGCCACCCTCACCTAGTACACAAAGCTGAGCTCACAGGATGAGTCTGTGGCAGCAGGCGGCTGCAGAGCAGTGCCAGCACCAAAGCCTCTGAATCGATTTGGAAGCCATCACAGCCCCTGGTGCTGGGTGGACAGAGCCTGGTTTGGCCAAACTCGGCAGGAAGGGCAGGTTTGCACCAGGGGGGACAAGGGGACACCTGGCACTGTGGTGTTGTACCACACAAGCGCAGAGACAGTGAGGCATTTTGCCACAGTGAGTAAACCTGGCACAACGAGGACCATGGCGTAGAAGTACCCAAGTGGCTCTGCAAGATGCAGCCCATAGCTAGCTAATTAAGTTTCCCTGTCAGACCTGAAATAACTCTCACTGGGGCAATTGGGCTTCTGCCCAGCACTACATCGCACATGCCACAGTATTCTATTATCCTGAATGATGAAACACACAAATAACATTACCTTGAATGACAGAAAACTCTCTCCTGAAGAAACACCTAGAAATATTTTCTAAACTTCAGGAAAGGGCAGAAGGTAATGTGAAGGATGAATAGAAAAAAGTGGTCTGAAATTTATACACCTACCTTTTTTATTTTGGAGTTATTATTTTTCATTTTTCTCTCTTATACTAACCAGCTGCTTATTCTTCTCCAGGATGTATTATCAAATGTGGTTTTGACTTGGTCAAATACCCTCCTTCTGTGCTAGGATGATTAGGCTAATGGAATCACATTATATTTATTATTTACAGAGTACATGGGAATGGCTTAGCAAAAGTTCAGGTTGAACTAAAGCTCAAAAGATGACTTTATTTTTGGCGCTTGCCATGTTTGCAGAAGAAACAATATCTAAGGAAGTGCAGTTAATGAAAGGAGTCTGTTTAATCAGCATAAAATAAACAGCTAAAAGCAGGTTGCACAGGGAAAAGCAATAAAAGAACAAGTGACTCGCTATGGTATTGTTTTCTTTTCAAGTTCTGCTTACAACAGAAGCTTTTCAGCAACTGTACTTAAATGCCTCAGTTTCAACACTGAATTCCATCAGGAAGAAAAAAAATAAAAAACTTTCAGTCTTTTGTACTGCAATGCTCACAAGCCACCCTGGATTTTTTTGTCAGCCTTATGACACCCTCAAGTAAAAGGTAAAAGCACAAAATCGATAAATAAAGAGCACAATTTGTACACCAGATGCAAGTAAAAACAGTAATGGGGCATAAAGACTGTGTTTTAACTGAAAAGCTATGTTCACTGTATAAATAAGCTTCTCTTAACAACACATATGTAGACTCAAGAGTACACATTGAATTTAGGCATGCACCGCCCTGCTGGAAATCTTTACGTGATCAGATCCTTTTATCCCAGTGGGACTTACAAAATGAAACCCCTGATTTTATTCCAATAGTAAACAGCTATGATGCTATTTTGGTCTTAAGCTGCTACTAGAGCCAAACACAAATAATGCATATACTGTCTTTGGAATAATGAAAATAAAAATTATAAAAAAAATAAAAGGAAAAATAAACCAGACTTCTTTCTCTTTCAGCAGCATTTCTTTTTAGAAGAGATTAACATAATCTGACATTTTCCTAAGTCATAGAAAAGGAGAATTCCAAAACAGCAGTTTTAACAAAATTGTCTTTTGCAAATTGCTTTGTTAAGACAACAAGGCTTCAAATGCAACTCCTCCTAGGAAATAGATGAAATCATATTTCCATCCCTAAAAGAAGCGTGCGCCTCACAAAAACCACTTTCTTCATCTGCTGAGCTCTCTTTGGAGCCATCACACACAGGAGTCAGCAGAAGACATTGGAGTAGCCAACTGAGTTATAGCAATATGGTGTATATGAGTTTGTTCTCTTATTGCTGTAATAATAGCCTCTGGTTCTGTGATCTGGAACAAGAGTTTTATACTAGAAGACACATACTTCTGCAGCATATTTTGGTTTTCAACTGTAGTTTCAGATTTTAAGTCAAGTGAAGCTGGTTTTGCTGGCAAGACATCAGATAGGTATGTAGAAAAAGCAGTTAAAAGTTTTTTCTTTAAAAACTGTCCAGCACAGGAATTAGAGTAAGAAGTAGGGCCAAGGATGAAGAGTGTGCTCATCTTCAAAAGAGATGAATAAATGGAGTCATACAACACCACAATGAAAAACAGTACAAGCGTAAAACCCCAAGCTTTTCAGTTCATCGTACCTCACAACACAGGAATGAGAGAACAGGCCAAGTGTTTAAGAAGTAGGAAGCCGAGAACAGTTGAAAGAGGAGGACGTATTCACCACGCAAAGAGACCATGGAAATCACTGCCAGAAGGCACAACTGAGAGTGCACTAGGAGACTCAGAAATAAATTTTTCTGTTTCTTCTAATAATTGTTGAAGATGATCATGGCCATTGCTAATGCTATGCAGTGTAGACGATTCTCTTCCTGAGGCCCAGCTTGCAATTGCTTATACCTTTCATTATTCAGGCAAAAGATTTTCATGCTGGATATGGCTGCAGAATCAAGGCTTTGCAGGTTCATAACCTCAGAGCATCAATGTGATTCTACATCCTGGAATTTAAGATTTCTGGATTTTGTTTTCAGTTTCTTTCTTTACAAGCCAAACCTTAAAAAAAAAATAAATCCATCACAACTTTCCTTCAAATCACTCATAACACTGACTACTGATGGCATTCTGTGCTGAGGAAGAACTAGAACAATATGGTAAAGGAAGCTTCTGTCAGCTTAATTTTCACAGATATTAAAAGCTGTATGCTGAATATGTCTAGAAACTTCTATTCCTAACTTTTATACCAAAGCAAATGTTTTGCAAATAAGAATAAAATTAAATGAATAATGTTCTGTTCATATAAATAGGATTGTAGGATATAACCTATAATTAGCCTGAAGAGCCTGGAAGGTAGAGAAAAGTTAAATGCCTGACAGCCATGAACACAGCAGCAGCAGAGCACAGAAGACATAAGAAAATTGTGATGTTATTCAAAGAACCACTACTTCAAAGTGCATATGTACTCTGAGGAAGCTAGGGAAGTCAGTAATGAAGACTGTTTTTTCTAGAAACTAAATACAGGAGAAATAAAACTGACTATAGTGCTTTGTACTTACTGAACAGCTGCAGCACTCTGAGGACCTGGGACCATGGCTGTAACATGTACAGAAATGCAATAGTTCATAGAGCAGTTGCTGTGATGTGTAACATCTGAGAAGTAGCTCTGAATTTTAAGTAGAACTTGAAATAAAGCTCTGTCACAGATAAACTACGTTCAATGGTCATCTCTAGTTCAGAATAGCCACAAGACCTATTACACTGTACTGCATCATGCTGTAGCAGCATATTGATGCTGTTCTGCAATCTGCCCCCCCCCATTAGGAGATGGGTTTCTAATTACCATCTGGGATCTTTGATTTAGAGGTATTTTTATGTCCTGAGCTACTACAAAGTTCTTCACTTTTGTGGGAGGTGAAAGGAGAAATCAGAGGAAGAAAGGAAGGAAGAGGGATGGGATTTATGTTATTTAAACCAAGGCTCGTAGGAAAACAGTTTACTTTTGAAGAAAATTCCCATGGGGAAATATGTCTTAATTTTAAGGTTTTGCTTTAGGAACTTAAGGATTTCA
>WEKW01009142.1:88076-108003 GCA_013389905.1 Sula dactylatra
TGAAATATATGTATAAACACACATATCGACATAAGAAAGTTCTGCCAAGTTGTTTTCAGATCGAGACACATTTTGGAGAAAAGAAGAGGTAGTTACTTAGTAGCAGCTGTCTGCAACAATTTCAAAAATGTGCTAAAATAAAAATAGAAGAGAACATTTTGTGAAATTCTGGCATGATAGCCATAAAAGTGTGCTATTACTACTACTATATAGTGATACATAAAGAAATAAAAATGTTACATATACAGAGAAAAATGGTATTTCAAAAATCTAAAAAATTTTTTTCAGGAACATTTTTTATCTCTCTCTTCTATCATTTCCTTTTTATGGAAAATATAAAGCACCTCAATTCTGAGGGGAAACTAAAATAGTGACAAACATAGGATTTCTAACAGAGGCAACTGCATTAAGTGTTATTAAGTCAACTTCTGAATTTATGTATATGAAGTTGCATATTAAGAGGCTTACCAAAACCTTACCTGACTGCACTACATTAGAAATAAAACATTGACAAATAGCAATGCATCTTATCAATTCAGTAATTTATCAGTTAAGATCTCATCAATAACTAACTTGTTAAATAAGTATCAATAACTAACTTGCAAACCAATTCAGTAACTCCCCAGAAAAATTTATGTAAAACAAGCCTTTGACTTCTATCACTAGTTTATCTTTTGTATGGATTTTACATTAAACAGAATATATCAGAGGAAGGGCCAAATCTACTCTTGAATGTAAATGGAGGAATTGCATCTATACCTGGTTTATGATGAGCGCTACATACTTGAAAGAGGATCTGGAAGCTATCCCTGCTTTTGCAGTCATTTGCTGAAGAGCAAGCTGTCGAGCTAGAAAATTTCTCTTCCACACCAGTGGTTTGCATTACCAGCTTAAAACTCTCTTATAACCACTTGAGAAGGAGCCCTGCTCCTGAGGTAGGCTTGCATCTTGTGCAGCTGATACCGGACTACAAGAATTGTCCAGGTCCCTGATTTTAAGACTTGCCATATCATTCGTCTAGCTTGTCAGTTAACCTGAAACCAGCCTTGACACCCAAGACATGTTAAGGTAGAAGTAATGAAGCAATGAAGCAATTTATCCATTATACTTAAAACATCAAGTATCAGCAGGTCTACAGAAAGGCATACGCATATAAGGAAACAATCCTTAGAGGTACCTGCGCTTTAATTAATTTCCAAGAAGCTTCATTCTTGCTTTATCCAACTAACTAGGTGCTCTAACAGGTGAACAAAGACTCACAGCCAGGATCCAAGCCTACCCAGCCTTCATTTGAGAACCTCTTCCATTGGACCATATCTCTGCTAGGATACACGTAACCTTTTAAAGTCTCCCCAGGATGCTTCTTAGACTCAGCCCTTTCGCTCACGAATATTTCCCAATTCATAACTTAATCAGAGCAATTATATCAATTTTCTAACAAAACTACTAACTGTCTTGGCTTAATTTAAGAAACATGGGTGCCCACTGGAAATTGCAACATGGAACCAGTAAACCTGTGAAATATTAAAAGAGGTGTAACCTCTTTTTATAAATTGAAATCAGTATCTCGCACTAATATATATTAATATAACATACTGTATAGTCATATGAATAAAAAGTATGCACAGGCTTCATTTTCAATTCTTTTGGGAGCTAAAGGCATTAGTTAATTTAGGGTGAATAATCTCTTAACCAAATTTGTATTTACACTACTTCCCTGTAATGTTTTGTTTTAGATAGATGCAACATTTGCTTTCCACAGGAAATACCCATATAATGAATTTTGTAGATTGATGCATATTTCACTGCATAATTCTTAATAAGATTTTCAATTATGAAAGTTGCTAAAGAAAGAATCTGTAGAAGGAACTGAGAGGTTAAAAATCTTAGACTGTAATTTATAGTGTAGGAGGCTACCATGAATGCAAAAAATCTCATAACTTCACACCATTTTGCAGAAAGAATAACTTAGGAAAGAAAGTGCTTGGGGAATTTACTAGACATGGAAGAGTATCTTTGCCTTGTAGCTGTGCTTAATGAAGGTATTACATTTTTCTCTTCTGAGGCTGTCAACTTACCTTGCTGAGGTTCACAAATTCTCCCTTAAGAGACATTTGTATAGCAGGCATTTCAAAAAAATGAGCTGAAAGATGGATATGAAGAGGGTGTCTTATGAACAGAATATAAGGAGCTGAATAACACACTAGATTTAGCTGTTACACAGAGGTGTTTTCTTCTCTTGCTTTGTTAAGATACCACCATTGCTCTTGCACAGACTTGAAAGAAAAGACCAGATGAAAGTTAGGAAAAAGTGATGTAGGAAATGTGATAGCACTGTAAAAGAAAAAAAAAAAGNAAGCTGAATATTCCAGTGGGTAAAAAAAAATAAAATAATAAAAAAATAGAGGATAGAGATACAAAAAGCCTGGGAATTAACATGAGAGAAAAATCAAGAAAATGTACATGAAAAAAACCAGAAGACTACGCAGTAAAGAAAAAAAATGGGAAGGGAGAGAAGGAAAGAACTAGATACAACTGGGAAAAATTAAAAGAAGGTAAAAGTTTAAAGATAACAAAAGTGAGTCTGGAACATAAATCACAAAGTGACTAGCTTAATATTTAGTTCAATGTTTTTCAAAGAGAAAAGGTTTCTAAGTAATTATATCTTCCTAATATGGGACTTGAGCTACTTTGAAAGTTTTATTCAAGAACAGAAATTATCTTGAGGAAAGAGAAGAGATTCTTGGAAAGAATAACAGCTTTAGACAACATGTACAGCTACACAAAGGTTAAAATGGAAAAAGTAACTAAAAAAGAAGGATCAAAGAGAAATTAAGGTAAGAAAGTCAGTGAGAATAAGGGACTTTTCAAGCTTTTTACCCAAATGCAGAATAAAGAAAGGAAACAGGAAATGAATACAAATCAGGGACTTTCTTGACAGAACAAAGTTGAGCATTAAAGGCAAATCTGTCATCTCAAACCCATGTGTTTGCACTCAGTTTTGGTAGTTCAATTTTTAGACATGACATTGAAATAGAGAATTCTCATTGAATTAGTAACTTTGAGCAAAATACATCTCTTAAGTCATCATGTTACAAGGGCAAAACTGTGTTTTAAATTAACCTAATACATGTGACAGCATGTAATTACTTTGCTTCAAAATCAGTCCACAAACAGGAGGGTGGCTCTGGCACATAGCCCCTTCCTATTATCTGCTTGGTTCACAGGGCAAGGTACCACCATTTATTTAAAATGGTATTTTAAATACTTTAAAAAATAATTTTTATCAGTACATTTCATTTTTTAGGAACACACAAATTCAGACAGAGTCTGAATGGAGCAGAATAAATGCGTTGCTTATTGTCCCCAGTTTTCTTCAATAGTTTCCTGAGCACCAGGAAAAATGAGTGAGAAGTACCAGCTAGGGAAAGTCTACTCCCTTCTCCTGTTTTCAGGGGATGCTAAAAAAAGGACCGCAGAGAGGCACCTTTGTGGGGTCAGTGACCTTTCTGTTTGCTCAGAGGAGACAGCCTGGGCATAGATCAAGAGAGAGCTGTGAATAAGAAGATGTAATATAACCCGAAGGAGATGGAATAAAGCCCTGGCCTTTGGACATCATCTTCCTGTAATCTAACCTCTTACTGAGCTGGTCCCACTGCAGGTACCGGAGGTCTGGAGAAGAGCTCTAGGAGCAGTGGAGAAGGACAGACTCAACTTCACACTCCTTTCCCCTCACTCTGCTTGTCAGCCCAGGCCTCATGTGAGCTGCAACAGATCCCAGGAAACTAGAACAGGACCTGGTGTTACTGAAACTATAAAATACTCTGTAGCTGTATGCTACATGCCCATTCCCACCAAGAAATGTTCACGATGAATTCTGGTCCTAGTCCTTTATGTGTAGAAAGCGCCTCTGCAAAGTGGTACGTAAGGCAGCAGCCTAATTAATTGGCCTTTGGAGATCACATTTAACTCTCAGCTCTCAGGCCTCAGTCTGAAGCTACCTGCTCTAATAAATATATACTCGTCTAAATACAGACATAATTTTCTTTTGCTTAAAATATTGTACATTTCTCAGTACTGAGGATTCTGCAAGAGCTGGTCCCATCTCTAAATCAAGGCAGTTAAGACAAAAAAATACAAGAGAAAGAAACAAAGGCAAAAACAAGAACAAGACCCACTCACCCTTTTATTTCTATTGACAGCAGAAGTAGGAGACAAATCCTGTGCTTTAACTGCCAGCACAGTGGTTTGTTCTTCCCTGCCTCCCCCATCTATTTTGGAGTGATGTATCTTGGTCAGCCTTATTTTACCACCACCATAGATTTAATAGGAAATATTTAAATGGCTATCTTGGTCCATGGACTGGCTGTGGATCACTGATTCTCTAGCTTTGTAGTCAATCATAAGTCTGAAAAAACTTATTTTTAGAAAGCAGAAATTAAAATAATTGTCCACATAACAGCAATGCAAAGACACTTTAAAGACTTTCTTTAGGTCTGAGTTAAATTTTCCTTCAAAATCACCATTTTAAGCAGCAGATTTTTGTTTAATTTTTTGACACTCAAAAAATTTTCCATATTCTCTTCTTTAGTCACTAAACTTAATGAAGAAGCTGTAAACAAAAGGTCAGAAGAGGTAAGTCTTGAAAGCATTTGCCAAATTGCACAAAGAACATTTCAAAATATCAAGCCAGACAGATCCTGATGTGTATATCCCAGTGAAGGAATTTTATACTAGTAAAAAATTCAAACCTATTTCTTTTAAATTAGAACTCAAACTATCTTAAAGGAAATAATCTCTATTTCAGAAGGTTGTTTTGCCCATCTACACTCAAGGATTTAGGTCTGGGACCATGATCAGTGATAGCAGTCTTGGTTACAATTTGTAGGCAAATAGGCTAGAGCCAGAGAATAAAAAACAAAACAAAACAAAATACACAGATGGGCAGAGGTAGCCTTAAGAAGAGACAAAGGAGAGGAAACCATGATTTGTGGAGGCAATGGCAATTTCCAGCTTCCCAGCTCTGCAAAAGACTTCTGTGTCTTCCAAAGGTGATACAGGGTCAACAGGGTCTGTAAAGCTGTGGTACACAGAAACAGTCTGTATTCATGTACTATGATTAGATAATCCACCATCAGGGCATCTGCCAGACTGTCAGTCAGGTCTAGGAACTGACACAGCAGTGTAGGCAAACCTTTTATGTACAGTAAGATTTCAGTCTCCTTTTTTACCTTTTTTTTTTTTTTTTAACAGCTAGCATGATTTTGATAATCATTTCCATCTGTCTTAAAACTGCTTGAAACATAACGTTGCATATCAAAGCACATCTAGAATTAGTTAGAGTCTTGCATCTGCAATTACATTTTCAGCATGTGAAACCAGAATTCAGAGAGTGAAATCTTAGTTTAACCTTGGGAAGATGAAAATACCTTCATTTAATATTCATTGACCCACCATCTTAGTTTTGATCAATATTAATTTCTGATGCTAATAAATCTTTATACTATGCCAAGGACAGAGGAGTCAATAATTGCTTATTGTAGTGAGAAATGGAAATATAATCTTGCATTTTTATTCATTTCACACACAGCAATTATCAGCCAGCATTAAAGTTTATAAAAGCATCTGTCTCAGGCTCCACCAGGTAAAAATAACTTAATGTTTTCTGGGCAGCCATGGTTGATTTGAACACCACAGAAAAATTTGAGTTTCTTCTCAATGAGCCACAAAGTACCACCTCATTTAATATCTGTTATGTTGCAAGGAGATTATTCCATATGGACAATCAAGAGACACATATCCCAAACAGTTTCTCATGGAGAAACTTTTTAGTAGACTCAGACCTCATAACTGAACACCATTCTGCAATTTTAGGCTAAACTTTTCTTTTCAAGATTTCATCCCCTTACATTCACTTAGGCGTCAGGAGTCAAAAGAGAGCTCCTGACTATATTTAAGGCAGTGCCAAAATTCCCATTGATTTCAACTAGGACATGGTCTCTCCTTAGACAAATAAAGATGACTGTCAGTAATATTGGGAAAGCAGCCAAGAGGCTAAAATAGCCAATAGTTAATAACTGTATTTATTTTCAAAGTATCCTAGTTTTGCCTCTAAAAACTGTGAACACTCTACCAGCATCACTTCTGGCCCGTACCAGTGAATGAACATGTTTAATGGGATGGTGGTGTCATGATAACAGGTCATGCAGATGAAAAGGCAATACATAATGACTTGACATATTGGTAGTTTGGTTCCTCTAATTCCAGACCTAAAAGGAATTTTCAAACCCAAAAGTAGGCTGTACACAAAGATTACTGCACAATTAACTTTTACTGGTAAATCCACTTTTTAAGGTCAATTCCATATAAGTTAGTGTCTTTTGACTTTGATGATTAAGCTTTCTAATGGGATGCCACATGTTCACAGGGGCAAACAATCAATCAGTGCAATATTCAAACCTCTTCATCAATGACTGCAGCAATTGCTCTTTATCACACAGTCAGCAGTCTCCTGGTTTTAGACATCAGCCACACAGAAGCTGCTTTAGTCCACTGCCATTTTTGCCTCTGACACAAGATAGTGTGCCATTTATAGATAGCTAAACAAAAGGCAGTCATATATTACTAAGTTTTCAGATTCTTGTCTTTTGATACAGTCTTTGTCTTTTTGCTAAAAGAAAAAAAATGAAATAGTCATCTGATTTTACTGAAATCTAATTTATACTTATGTTAATTATGCAGCCAACAAGCCTCAAGGGATTATGTGGGAAGCCAATGGTACATTCTTTATCATCATAAATATTGTATTACTTCAAATGCACTTTGGAAATTCCATTCTCAGCATTTCTTAATGATATTCAGAATTCCAGGACAGAGCAGACTCTTATCATCTGATGTTAGCACAAGTTCTACTGCTTGTCTATTATTTTTTCAATTGCTGCAATATCAGTCTTCCTTTATATTTCAATAATCCAGTAAAAGACAATATTATTATGATAGTCAAAGGGTTGCTAAAATTTCTGTTTAAATGCTTTTGATCAAAAAACTTAACAGTTGCAAAGCTTTTACCACAGTAAGAAAAAGCCTGTACACAGTATTTTAGGCCATTAAAAAAAAACCAAAACCAAAATCAAAAACAAACCAAACTTGGCAAAAAGCCTGCATACTTTAAGATATGTGTATTAATCTGTCTTATTCTTAATACACTAAAATGCTACTACATGTTTTAATTAAAACAAATCCACCAGCTGTGGAGGAAGATTTTACTTCATGCCTGCAAAATAAGTACACAAAGTAATTTAAGTGCAGTAATTATTTCCATCATTTAGAAGTCTTTCGTTACGGACCTCTATTCATGACTGTCTTTAGGATATCTCTCTAGCTGACTTGCCCCAGCTCCTTCATTTTTAAGAATGTGCTTGCTCCTGAAACTGCTATGCTTCGTAACTTACTTAAAACATAACACACATAACGTAACGTATTTAAAAGCTTTGCTGTTAATTGCTAAGTACTGACATTAAAAAACAACCCACCTTGATACAAACACCTGATGTGCATGCCTTTCCCTTATGGCCCTTAGTCTGTAAAGGAACAAATGGAACTTGTTCCTACTAAAAAGCAAATTGTGCAAGTGGTCTAAAAGGAAAGAGCCCTGCAAATCATCCAGTCCCAGGCAGAAGATGGAAATCACCTTTAATCTTTATTCTCTGTTTAAACACAGTGTTGTTCATTATGTGGATTCACAATACAAAATCTAAGCTGAAAATATAATGAAAAAGACACTGTGTCACACAGAATTCTACCTGCATGTTTGGTGATGGACTACGTAAAGAACACGTAACCCTTCAACCACACAGCTTTACAAACCCTTGCTGTGCACTGCAGATTAGTTTCTACAGCTTACGTATCCCTTTTACTACAGCTATATAACTGCTGGCTTGCTGTAAACAACATTAGAAACTTTGACCCACAGCTGTGGCTTTCTTTTTGGTTCTTCAGGGACCAGTCAAGTGTCTGGAGTGGAATGGGACATTGTTTTCATGGCTTCCCTCCCCGCCCGCAGCACATACACGTGGTTTCCTCTCAGCTGCACACAGGTCCAATAAGCACAGTTAGTGGGACTAATCATAGCCCAAAGGCTGTGTGGAAACACAGTGCTGAAAGCTTCCTCAAATTGGCGACACCTCCTCTTGCATTTCAGAAACAGTATGGGGAAGAGAAGATCAATGTCTAAAGAACATCTTTTTTATAGACTAAAATGGATATACCCATTTCCCCAAACCAGCACAGAACAAGGTTATAACCCCAAATTCAACACTGCATCAGAATGACAGCTTCTAGAAATCTTCAAGATACTGCTTCCATGTCGTAACCCAAGATGCAAGAAGTCATGTGTCCCAAAGAGACGATGGAAGGAATGAAGCATGCAGTGTTCTGAAATTAAAGTTCCAAACGGAGTAAGTTCTCAAATATCACTTATTTATCAATTCTTACTCCCACTCTATTTGTATCAGCAAATTTCAGGTTTTAATATAAACTTCAGATGAAATATAGTTAAGTGTGACACCTACTATCACTCAGGTGTAATTTAAAATGTTTTAGGTCTAGATGTGCAATAAGAGATAAGTAAATAATAAGAAAAGGAAAGAATAATGATAAATGCAAAGATAAATGCAAATAGACTACAGAAAAATGCAGATTTCTTTTTTCCAAATTCCAGAAATAATTCCTGTTCATTAATTTTAGTCAGATCTTTTTAATGGGCCTTGTTTTTGAGAAACATTTGCAATAAAGTAATTATAATTTGTTTTCTTTATTTGATTTTAAAGACAGGCATTATTAATTCAAGTTTAGATCAAGGCAGACTTATTAAAAGGAGCATTTATTTCTGTAGTTAAACAGAGAAGACTCTATTGCATATGTTTTCCCCACACTCTTGGACAGCGGATACTTCTTTACAGATTTTTATTAATCATAAGAGAACCACATTCAATATTAGTCAAATGGAGACTTCCATGACAGAGTTGAGAGACTGCATTGTAAAGATGTGGAAAGCTTTTTTTCTTTTTCATCTTAGGCATGAAAAAAAATTCTAAAGGAGTTTGTCACAACTTACATGATGATTGGTCAACAGACAAAAATGTTATTTTCAGGCTAAGCTTACTAGTACCTTATATGCAAGACGGTTTCACTTTTGGAAGGTTCTCGTACTGTCTGTCATGTATTGGGAATACCATATTGTATTTCTTCATCTCCAGAAGCTCTAGATCTCTTCATCTGGTGACACTGTTTCACGAAGACTACCTGCACAATACTGTCACCTGTTACTTTCATGCTCTAGAGCACTTTTTTTCAGGATTTCCCCCCTAATTTATTATTTATTCTTTGTTAATGTGCTTTTCTAAATTAGTATGGTTTTGGTGCGATGGCTATTTTGGCAGGGAAAGCTGCAGCTAAAAAATCATCTGGGGGTTATTTGACAGATCAATTGGGATTGAAAGTCCTAGAAACTGCAGAAAAAAACCCCTCCAAACCTGAGCTACACAGTTGAAAACAGCTGAGGAATTGTCAAATACTGAGGAGTTAGAGACTGCTAAGTGTTCATTGCCCTTCAGAGTACTTCATCCTGCCTTTGCATTTCATTAATACTCCACCTAGTTCCTTAATCTGTTACTTAAAACATGCATTTATCTGTGGGAAGGAGGAGCTTCCCAATTAAGCTAACTCCCACATTCATCTTCATCTGTAGCTCTCCTCCTCCCTTCCCGCAAAAACATCAGACCATGCACCAGATCCACTGCACTGAAATGATCTGCCCACATAGCACTCATAATCCCAGGGCCTAAAAAAAGCAAGTGTTTACTTCAGTGGAACTTACACAAAGTCAAAATTCAACCAGGAGGTTTGACCAAAGAAGCAATTCTGCTGTTTCCTATCTCAGTCTTCGTGCATGGTCCCTGATGGCCATGTTGCCCTGAGCTAACAGATAAGGTGCTGTACCCCTTCTGGATTCAATTGCTTTGAATTCATATCAGATCTCATGTCACAATACCTTTGGTGGCTCATACCTGCCTAGTCTCCATCAAAAATGCAGCTAGTAATGTATCTGTCATCCATCTAGGTCTCATCAGCACATGCAAGTCAGTACCTTCATCTGTGATCATAGATAACATTAACCTTATTCACTGCTAATCTAATGTTAGGTTTCCTAAAAGGAAAATTAAGCTTAAATTCACTGATATAATAAGCATACATTTCTGCTGACCTATTCAATGTTTGTCTAATATTAAAACTTATTCATAAAATACCATAGATTTACATAGTCATTTGCAAACGTGTCTTTTTAATGCCTTATAAGAGTTGTATGACCACAGTCTGAGCTACTTAACTGTCACAAAACTGCTGATTCCACATACTAAAGCTATCCATAGGTTTTCACCGTCTTTCTTGATTTGTGCTGACACTGTGCTTTTTATACTACATACCTCTTCCTTTATTATGTATTGATTTTTATTCCTATTAACTATACAATTGTTTTCATCTTTTTTATCTTCCTTTTTAAGGTGCTTATGTCACATGAATTCATCTGTCACAGCTGAAGGCAGTCTATTTCAATAAATTATACTTAGCTTCTAATATATGAAAACAGCAGTTTCATACAACATTCAGGTTGTATGGAAAAACAACACAAGTTAACAAATTATAAGGGCCTTTATACAAATGTAAATAGTTTCAAACTGCATTCTTTTTTACTGGTTAAATATTCCACTGAGATACTTTAAAATATAATGATAAAGCTAGCCACGTATAAACACCAAGTATTTTAAAGATCGTAGGTCGATGGGAACTGGATCCACACATAAAGCCAATTTATTTGACTAAAAGGGTAATTCCTCTCAAGACTTCCCTCAGTGACCTCCCACGGTCATCTAATAAAAAAGGCTTCTTTATGGTCTGGCAGCCACTCTTCACACAGCGTGTGTAAGTGCAAGTCTTGACTACCCAAAATCTGGGGAGCAGCAGCCTACCCTAGGTGTCCTCCTACACCCCAACAGCTGTGCCAAACATACTGTAGCCACAGTGAAAATCTGGACCCCAAGAATGGAAAGCTCAAGTCCTACTCTCCGCAGACACCAAGACACAACGACCCAAACTCTGTCATTAACACCACAACTATGTAGTGGTGAGCATAAGATAGGGCAACATTTTTGAAAAGACATAAATAACTTTGGCATTTAAATCACATCAAATTATTGGATGCTAAGCTCTTGAATACCTTAAAAATGTAATGCTATAAGGTTGTCTTTGTGAGTCAGAAATTGAAAGAGGGATGGAACGGGAAATTACAGAGCTCATACTATTTTGATACTGATTCCACCGTGAAAGAATTACCAGAGTGCAGTTAAGGAAGGTGATTTTATGAGAACACAGCAACAAGGAATGACCAGTTCTCATCCAGCATGCTTTGCAGTAACTCCTCCCCACTGATTCTGAAATCAGCTGCGCTTTCTCAATTGCAATGTTTAAAGCTCGAACTTTGGACCTTCAGCATAAGCAATATATATGTCTTTCAAAAAAATTGGACATGGGAATCTAGGTAATAAATGAGGGAATGGAATCATCCCAAACCTAAAGAAAATGCTGTTTCGTTCCCTGCTATGTTGTAATATTAAAAAACTAGACTATAAAATTACCTAAAGTGTCTCAAATCTGATCTGATTTGGCTAAACATAGAATATGATCCTTGCATCCATCCCCTCTGAACCTGTACCAAACTGAAAACCCTGAGGGGATGAGTGTGTCTTACTGGTCCAGCTGAGCAGGTCTTCCCTCTTCCTTTCATCCAACACATGCACTCAGGTATTTCCACATCCCTTAAGAAGCCAGGCTTGGGTCCCAGTCATTTAGCTGCCAGAAGACTAGTCTTGTCTCTGGACAAGGGAAGCGAGTGCTGTTCCCTCACTCAGGCTCACCACGCTCTGGCCTTTTGCCTTTCATCAAGACTCAACTGTTCAAGACTCCACTGATAACTGAAACGGCTGTGTCCCAGGGTGCCTAGCAATCTAAGCTTCATGGCATAAGACTCCTATTTTACTTTAAATAAATTATCCAGTGTTTCTAGACTAATAATAAAATTTCACAAGAAAAAATTAGTCTTTTAAAAATGCTGAATTCCCTGACTAGATATATTTTATCAGCTATTTCTATAGCATAGGCAATTACAAAATCACCTAGATTAATGCTGTTTAGTTAATAATTTTGCAGTAAATTAATCTTGGGCATTTCATACTCCAGAAAAGAAGGTTTTTCATGAGCCAGCAGTGTGCCCAGGTGGCCAAGGCAGCCAACGGCATCCTGGCTTGTATCAGGAATAGTGTGGCCAGCAGGAGTAGGGAAGTGATCGTGCCCCTGTACTCAGCACTGGTGAGGCCACACCTCAAATACTGTGTTCAGTTTTGGGCCCCTCAGTACAAGAAGGACACTGAGTTGCTGAATGTGTCCAGAGAAGGGCAATGAAGCTGGTGAAGGGTCTGGAGAACAAGTCTTATGGGGAGCGCCTGAGGGAACTGAGGTGGTTTAGTCTGGAGAAGAGAAGGCTGAGGGGAGACCTTATCACTCTCTACAGCTACCTGAAAGGAAGTTGTAGCGAGGTGGGGGTTGGTCTCTTCTCCCAAGTAATGAATGATAAGGATGAGAGGAAATGGCCTCAAGTTGTGCCAGGGGAGGTTCAGATTAGATATTAGGAGAAATTTCTTTACTGAAAGAGTGGTCAGGCACTGGAACAGGCTGCCTAGAGAGGTGGTGGAGTCACCATCCCTGGAGATGTTCAAAAAACGTGTAGACGTAGCACTTTGGGACATGGTCTAGGAGGCCTGGGGGTGTTGGGTTGACAATTGGACTTCATGATCTTAGAGGTCTTTTCCAACCTGAATGATTCTATGATTCTAAGTTTTTGAATAAAAGTAATATCCTTCTTAAAAAAACTGTTTTGGATGGTGAATTCTATCAAACAATTTCTCCTATCTAAGAACTTTCCTATCACAAATGGAACCTTAGCAAGAGGATGTTCTGGCAGTTCTCCTAACCACCACCCTGGAGTACCTTCATGGATACTACACCAAGTGAATGAAAACATAGGGAAGGCAAAAACCTTCTAATCAGAAAGCCTGCTAGGCAAAGAATGAAACAGCTAAGGCTCTTTTCCACTTACAGGGCTAGTATAGATAGGCACTATACAAAACTGTTACTTGATACCAAGAAATAAAAATTCGAAACCAACTATTTCCAAGTTCGGTGTCAGGAGAAAGAAATTGCAGAACTGGAAGGGGAGAGGACATTTTGCACAGTTGTGTTTGATTTTCTTTGTACCTATCTTCCTTCCACCCCCTGCCAAGTGGTAGAGGGGTAGGTCATGCAGAAACCCTGCTTATGTCAGTCATGGATGGAAAAAGAATGAACCTAGAGCCTGACTAGAGCATCAATTCCCTGCTACAGCTCTTTGAAGTTATATATGTACACATACCAAAAAAACAACAACAAAAAACAAACCCCACCTATGTTCTACTGATATCTCAAGTCTGACTGATCCAACTTTAAGGTTAAGACCATTTTTGCTGGAAGTTCATCAGCTTTCTTACTACCTGTGGTCAGGAGCTCAAATCTCACCACTTTGATTTTGCCTTGGGAGTTTGGATAGTATCACATAAATATTTGGAATAAATCTGTAGTTGTGTGGTATAGCCCCAGTTTAAGATACTAATTACATTCCAGATGTACATTCCATGCAGATACTTACCACTAACTGAAGATATTTAAAATAATCGCTCTAATGAATGCACCGTTAACAATTTCATCTAATAATTCTACTCCAGATTGTTTCCAAAGAAACCTCAGGAGATACAACCAATTGATTGCATCAAAAATGCTGTTTAATATTTGGTATTTGAAAAGTAAGCCCACTGTAACAAAAAATAGATGAGTTGAATTCAATAGTATCCATCTCTAATTATGTCAATAAGATTTTAACAGGAAAGAATTTGGTCCTATGGCTCTTAAGAGTTTGATTGTTAAATTCATAATGACATGGGAGCTGTCTTTCATTCTCCAGAGGAAAAAGAAAAACAGCAAAAAACAGATCCCCAGAATGAATATGTACAGTTGAGGACCTTAGTTTACTGTCACTGAATTTTATTCTCCTTTTCATTTTCAGTAATTGCAGCAAAATAGCTGCTCTTCAGGGACATATTAAGAAAAGAAGAGCAATTAAGCTTAGGAAGGTATAATCTGTATAAAAATGAATTAGAACTGACTCAGTCTAAAACTAACGTATTATAGATTCAAATGAAAACCTAGCTGTACACTGTGAATAGCTTATTCAAAAACTTCCAGATTTCTAGATGTCAGCTCTGTCACATTGGGCACATTTATTATCCTTCTCAAAATGTGTAACCCTTCAATGTGAAAAACAGCATCACTGAGGAATCAACACTTTCCCTTCCCTAAGGGGTCGTGCCTGGGAATACAAGTGAAAATCCTAGAACCAGATAAATAGAAACTCACTTTATGAATGAGCCTGCACAGTTTATCAACACAGTCACTTAAATTGTCCATATTATTTTAGTAAAACATATAGCCCATACTCTACTTTTTAAGCCAATTCCAGCAGTAAAGAAAACAACATCTTAAGGGCTTTTAAAAGCTAGTTTTCCAGCATACCCTTGAGTTGAAGCAGTTTACTAAAAATAAATAAATTCACTGTTTAATAGTTCCTATACTTTGTTTCCAGCTAGCGAACAAACAGAGGAAGAAGGACTAACAATCCATAAACAATTGCTTTTTAGATGGTGTGCCTGACAAAGTAAGGCAGTGAAACCTGTAGCTGGATGTATTTTATGGGACCATCTCACACAATCCAAAGACACTGGACAAAAACATTTGTGAACATACATTATCCACCAAATTTCCATAAAATGGCACAGACATCAGTGAAAGATACCATCAAGTTCACTGGACTTTACATTCCTGCGAGGCCAAATCTGGTCTACTTCCAAGTTCATGTGACATTGGTGCTTTCCTTTCTCCAACTCCCTCACTCCAGCTTTAGATCTTCCCTTATTGAAGGGATTAGAAATACGTGGCTTATTCTGTCAAGTCTAAATACTAGATTTATTGTTAAAATTAGTTTAGTCAATATTTGCACAGAAGAAAATAAAAGGGCTTTAACCATACCTCTTAGATTTCTTCACTATAAATTATAAACCCAGAAATTAAATTAAACAGAAAGCAAAATAAAGCATGACCCTCCCTAACCACTAAATCATCTGTGGCAACCTGTACAAATGGATGTATTTTGGAATGTTCCCAAAGTCAAACTGTTGAAGCTAGCTTTAAAACAAGATGTGAATTAGCTTGCTATCCTCCACCCTTGACTTAACCCTCAAAGATATGGCCAAAAGTTTGCTAGACAAGCAACAAGGAAGGAAGCGCAGTGTCGCTGAAGTCATGCAATTTCCTTCCTGTAATTTCACAAAGCACTGCCCTCTGTATAGAAAATGTAAGAAATGTGGCACATGAAATGCTCTACTGCCCCCAGAATAATCTGTTGTGTGATAATAATATTACTCTTTCTTATGCTTAATTAAAAATTATTTTTAATGATTATCACGATTCATTGCTTTCCGAGCATCATTCAATATTTTCAAATTCCATCTTCCAACGACATAAGAAAATCCTATATATAAAAATTTACAAAACAGTAAAGAAAACAGGTGAGAATAGCTTCTTCTAGGATATAGCATCTTGGAAAATGTGTGACAGCTGTGTATGAAATTTATGTGAGCAAGGAGGGTTAGTAAAGCTTTACTATCAGACTAGAGATACTGGTTTTAATTACTCTCAGAACATTTGCAACAGAATTGTATAAAAACCCAAGTAGATCTGAAGTACTGTGCAATAACTTTGTGGTCTATGGATACACGCACACACAGAACAGCACCCTGTCATGCTCTTAATGGTGATAGATAAGATGCTGGCTCAGTTCCAGTCTAACACACATGGGCATGCATTACAGCATGTCCTGGAAAACAGGCAGTTGGGTTTGAGTATGCAGAACTAGAGAAAAACTACCTTCTGTAGCATGCCAGAGAGTAAAAGAGGGTTAAAATCTTACATAACAAGAAGTTTGTAAAGCAATCTTCATTTTCTTTATGGAACACTTGACAGTGCATATCAAATGCTGGAGGATATCACAAGTGATTTACATACATCATTTCTTTTGTAGCACAATACAAAAAGAGAAACATGCCCCAGCTCCTTATTGTATGTTAATATTAAATCATTACACACGGCAGCTGTTTTGTATTCCATGTGGGTTTCAGTTTCTTTCTGACAGGTGTCCAGATCACAGAAACTATCCCCCACATGTAGTAGCAGCTGGCCACACTGTCATCTCTGAGATACCAGAAGGGGAAAAAGAGGGAGTTTGTTTACTGGGATGACTAATACAATCATTAGATAGCCCTCTGTTTGGTTTGAAAACCAAGCAGAATTCAGAACAATGTATTTTAAAGTATTTCAGAAAAAGTCTTTCTAAAATTATAAGCAGGGTGTTGTTTTAGTATGGAAAAAAAACCCTGATAATTGCTTGAAATATTTGGTCAAAAAGTTGAAATATAATTTGCGGAGTTTTCCTTTAATTTAGTGAGCTTTCCATAACATGGCTGTGTTCAAGTCAGGTAATCATATCGTTGTATGAATTCAGTGTAGTACACAAATAGATCATGTCATTCCTACATATTTGAATTTGGATTGTTGAGTACTTTTTGAATGTTGTAGTCATTTTTCTGATAATAAGTGAGAAGAGTTAAAATAAGACAGAGGTTTAATTTACAAGGTAACATGTATTGTCATGTTTTTACTTCATTTACACTAAGAACACAAATCAGCAATATTATTTTCAGCTTCCTGTTGGAGTGACAGTCTATCCAACAGCATAAGAACTGCTGATATGCACTGAAAGATATAATGCAATAACACTTGCAACACCAGGTGAGGGAGAAGGTCAGCCTCTGGGGCTGGTGGAACCCCACTGCACACTGCTGTCCTTGCAATCGAGTGATCAAGTGCTGTCGCAACGATAGTAGGAGAGATGAGACAGACCTTGACAGGCTTTACAGAAACATATCCCATTGAAAGGAACAGTGGCTGAACAGCAAACATTGGACTTCTTCACTGAACAGCCTTTCCCGAACTCCGAGTCTGCCCGACACGCTGTGATCCAAGCTTCTCCCAAGTTTACAATTAGAAAAGAGAAGCTAAGTCCAAATAGGCTTCATCTCATCCTGATGCTCCTCCATTTTCCCTGTTAACTTCCAGGCTGTAAAGGGTTTAGCAATCTATTAACCATCTTGGTTGCAGTCTCATTCCCTTAAGAAATTCTAAACCTGGTATTGCAGAAAGGCATGGATATTTCATCCTCACACCTGCTAACCCTGGAGGGAAATATCTTTAAAACAATCTTCTGGGAATGCTTAAAAAAAATAAAAATCCTTAGAGCGCATTCCCCAGAAATTTTAGAAATCTTCAAGAAGCGCTGTGCCTTTGAAAAGGAAGCAAAAACCCCCAGCAACAAACAAGCCAAGTTAATTCAAAGCATATTTTCAAGTATCAAATGTGCTCACTGTAGTAACTTTTGCTTCTATCATATAAAGTTATAGTTGAACAGAGCAAATGAAAAGTATTCTATTAAAAAAAATCACAATTGGGGAAAAAAAGATTTCTTTAAGTGGTTACAAGAGAAATAAGAGGGTTTTTTTAATCTAGTCTTGCTAATAAATATGTGTAAAAGCATTAATGGATTCTGATTATCTGTAGTACATTCTGAATGCAGTTCTCTGTTTAAAATTACTTTTTAAAACATACAGTAATTTCTACAACTATAATTCATAAAATATGTTACCTTTTAACTAGCATTATATTTAGAAATTATATGTATTTATTACCCTGGGGAAGTTTTTAATTAAAAGGTACCTACATTTATAATCAGCAAGGAGAAATCTCCTCAATATGCCAGAAGCCCCCAAAATACATAAATGGGGCTCAGTTGCATATTATTTACAGGCCATTGCTAGTAAAAGAAGAGAGAAGAGAGAAGCAGGTCGTCTTTTTTTCCTCAGTAGTTGCTAGGGCAGATGGACGACACATGAAGGAAGCTTCCTAGCGGCATTAGCTTCCTTCCTTCAATCCAGCTCTCACTGCAGCTATGTCAGGAGTTATTCCCTAACATGCTATCAGCAACTTAGCACAGAAATCAACATTTCTGGTGCAAACGCACCCTATCCAGACTGACAAAATCACAGTTCCACAGTGCTTTCTGTGCCTGTGCCTTACGAAAAGATAAGTTATCTACCTACACAAGACAGAATGAAACAAGCTCAGATGGGAATTTTTCCTTGGCAGCGTAAGTCATGCGCTGATAAGCAACCCAAAACTCTGATTTTGGGTCCATATGAAACCAAATAGAGCAGATGCAGAATCCACTGGTCAGGCAATAAATCTCCCCTGCCCCCAGCACTGTGCTTTTCTTTATTGGATCGGCTCCTTTAGAAGTTCACAGCTGCCCCCCGAGCCTGACCTTCAACCTTCTGCCTGACTTGGTGTTGCAAGTATTATTAACGTTATATCTTTCAGTTATATCAGCAGTTCTTGTCTTTTCTTTTTCTTTGGAAGTTACTCTTTTCTCATTCAAGCAGGAACATAGCTCTTGAACGTACAGGGATGCGAGACACTGTTATAACTATTCAACCAATTACTGGTGCTCCACTCCCACATATGCTACAAAAAGGGGCACAGATACTTGGTACTTTTTTATATCATTGATCAAACTAAAGGCAGTGAGAACAGCCTGTTATGTGATTACGGGAAGCCCATTCCTATGGGCCACTGCAGATGCAATTCAGGATAAGCTAAATAGTTCCTTTTCCTAATTCGAGGTGCATAGTTACTAATTTCTTATTTTAATTAATAAAAGAATACCCAGAACAGACTGCTCCCCCCTCACCCCCTGACAAGTAGAACAAATGCGTAGGAAACAAGGGCATATTTTCTGTACTTCATCGGCCTTCATGTTGACACAGACACAGAATTTGGGACAGATCAGTGAATTTTGCAGTTACAAGTCCCAAACAGTCTGGGCAGGTTTCAAAATCTACCTGACCACATCCTGTATCTGATCATGTTTCAGTTATGAGATCTTCTCCAGTAACGTAAGTCTATTTTACCTGACAAAGCCGGAGAGGCTTACGGCACTGCCTAATGAGGAGACGCCCTTTTGTGCTATTCTGAAGTCATTTTTATGCTTTCATAAAGGTAGCACTACTAAGTACATGTTAAATATCATTAGTAACCATTTAAATGTATTAAAGAGAAAGACATGAGTAAATAATCTTTCCATTCTTGCATAAATTTACCTGTGGTTCTGTTTATTTAAACTGATTGGTAACATAATCTGGTTATGAACTATAAATATTTTCTCCCATTCTGAGCATGACACATTCTAATTTTGTTTGCAATATAATTATCCCTGTGTATCCCAGTATATGCTTTAAAGCATATTTTTTCCCCATATCAAAAATTAACTACTTAAATTTCCACTTTCCATGAATGCATAATTCAAATCTGTTTACTAAATGTTTTATACTAGTGTTCTGTGACAAGGAAAAGGAAGAGGTTCAAGCAACTGTGTAAGGAAATTAATCTTTAGAGCCAACTTGTCATTTTAAAATATCCCAATATATCTCTATTAGTCGAAAGCCAAAAGTCAACAGAAGTGCAGTCTGCCTAACCTCCTTATTCCTACATTAATCAATCTCATCCTGCTTCATTTTGCTTTTGGAATAGGAAATAAAAGAAATGAAGGCGGGGGGGGGGG
>WEKW01009142.1:110352-151839 GCA_013389905.1 Sula dactylatra
TGACTCCTCAAGGATTTCATAGTTCTTCCTGTAGAATAATAATCCCTCAGAATATTTAGTGCAGTCGCAAAAATTGGTATAAGCAAAGGAATAACTAGTTGTCTCTGAGATGAGAACATGACTGGATCATATAGTGGCATAGCTGAGATACTTCTCAGGTATGCACAGGTAACAATGGTTATGTCTTATATTTGATGACCTTTCATCATTCAGGATTTACTACTTCTGAAGCTCTAGCAAAAAAAGCTCATCAATTGGCAGAGTCTCTAAGTTTTACCTTAGGAGCACAGACAGCCTTTAAGCATATAATCAACCCTGGAGATTCTAATGCTTGAGTTACTTGAGGTAGCAGAGCACAAGCAGGGTTACTTAACAAAAGGGTACTCTTTTTGTCAAGGAGCATCTCTCCATGATGTTAAGTCTTTTGCTAGGCTAGGTTGGAAAGGAGCAGTAATAGGAGGTCAGGGGAGGAAAAAGGCACTGTCGATGTGTTTGCAACTACAGAGAATCAAAAGCTAGAGCCATTTCAAAGGACAGAGCACTAACATACTCTTACTAGTCATTTCCATATGAATGTTATATGCCAAGCTCAATTTGGGTTTGTTTTGGTTTTTGTTGGGATTTTTTTTTTGTTTTGTGGGTTTTTTTGTTTGGTTGGTTTTGGTTTTTTTTTTGTTTGTTTTTTTAAGCTAAGCAAAAGGGCATCCCCCCCCCCTGGGTTTTTGTTGTCAAGTTTTCATTTCATTTGTCAGCTTCATGTTTGAAAAGGCACAAGATACACAGATAAAACTTATGTTAATACATTTAAGAAAATTGTTGATTGTTTACTTAAGGAAGGAACTCCACAAAACGTTCTTAGCTTTGATATCTAAAATTTGAAAACAACAGACAACAACTTTACTGTAGTGTGTAAATGCTAATATGGAAATGGTTACTGAAGCCAGAAAGCAGGCATCAACAGTGGTATGTTCGTACAGTGTGCTGATAAACTGTAATACTTCAAATAGCCCTAAAAGAAAATATACATATAAGAGCAACTAACTGAATACCTCCATGTTCTGCAGCTCTTCAGATGAGACTGTTTCAGGCACAGGGTGACTTGAATATAAAATTTTTGATATCTTCTTTTATATAATTCTTTGATATAATTTGAAAGTGTAGTTGACTAATCTGCAGTGGTATTAGTGCAAATAGCTCTGAAAAGAGAAGGAGGAAAGGATGGCTTTTGCCAAAGAAATAAGAAAACCTATAAATATCAAAGGACTGAAGCAAGGGCAGGGGAACAAGATACAGCAATTCATACAGATGTTTCATTAATGATTGCCAATCCAATTGTGTCCCTCCTCAACGTGCTAAAGGAGATTAAAGACTTTACTAGAGTCTTCAGGGTTTAGAGGTAAATTAATGTGGAATAGGACTTACTGGAACTGGGATTTGGACTAAAGCAAAGTATAAAATAAACAGATGAAAACTGCTATCAATAGAAGCTATTAATAAGAATTGAAATTTAGATTATCTTTTTTTTTTTTTTTTTTTTTTTTTAAAAAAAAATAAAAGAAATTTTTTTTAAAAACCTCTTAAATTAAAAAATCGCAGCATTTCTGATCAACTTATTCCAATTGCATTTGAAAAGANAAACATAGGAGTGGCAAGATGTAACACAACTATCTGGTTATCTCAGGATAAAAACCTTGGGCATTCAGATGGGGTACAGTATTATTATGAATTCCGAAATATGTAATAAATTGTAATTTGTAGACTTACTTTAATATTTACATGCTTTCCTTCAGAATTCCCAGCAAAGGAAAGGGGAGGGGGGAACCCATATAAACAAAGTCAGATCTGTTCCACTAGTCACATTATACTTTTACTAGTTTCCCTGAAATTACACTCCAAACTCCATGAAGTCAGCTTTCCAGTCTTTAAAACTTTTATGAAAAGGTTTTGCCTTCAACATTTGGAAAACTCTTGAAGGAATACTTCTTAAGCCATGCGTATGACTTGTTCTCATTCTTTTTTCTGGCTGCATCAATCAAAAAATAAAAATTGTCATCTGCATATAACTACTTATCTACTTTTTTTGGTAGAAAAAAATATCTATATAACAGAACAATAATTCTCCCTTCAGCAACTAGTCCAAAAGTACAGCAATTATGGCTTATGCTAGAGCTCTTCATTAAGGAAGCAGGAGTCCAAGCTTTTGCTCATCAACAATGCAATCTCTACAAATCCAAGGAGTAAAGACTGGATTTGTTTTTCTGTGTCCTTGCACTTCGTTTTCTCCAGAGGCAATGCTCAAAACCCAAGTTTTATGCAAAACATACCACCACTTCATCAACTCTTGCATGATGCACAATAGAAACAATCACACTGTGGAATTCTGTCAGTACTTATTCTTGTTGTTGTCAGAACTACGGATGAGGGAAACAGTTATTTTTGAGCAGAGGACAATGAGGCATTAAAATTTTATGTCCATAATTTGATAATATGCTTGTCAAACCCAGTTCAGAAACAGGAATATTTCATGGCCAATGGATCCATACCATTGCAAGAATTTTCACACAGACAAATCCTGTTGCTGGATGTGCTAGGGCCAAGTCTAGCAGACCATCACAATGAATTTTTTCTACCTTTACTTGAACTACGGGACTAGCTAAACAGAAGAAGGGATTAGCAAAATGAAAAACACAACAGAAAGCAAGCTTTGTGCATAGCAGATAATGACATCATAAGACATTCATATTCCAAAACTGGGTACAGATTCCTGGGCTGAAAGCTCACAGCATTGAAGGTACCTTTGCAACAATTGAGACGCTGAACCAACCATGAAGTCACAAAAAAGTGGGAAAAAAAAAAATTCCACCAAACAAAAAACACCCCCCATTCTTCCCCCAAACATTCAGTCCAAATTAAAGAAATAACCTTAAATATTCCTTCTTGTACAACAGGTGTTGTGTCACGTCTATCTGGGTAATACTACACAGCAACAGTACAAAGTGCTGTCCTTTCTCTTCTTCCCCTTTTACACTCTACAGGACATATCTTCTATAACACTCCTGAAAAGTAAGTTAACAGTGTGTGTTTGCTTTTTTATTAAGTATTGACGGATGGCAAATTCTAAGATCAAAGTACTGATAACACAAATTCAAAAATATATATACAAATATTAGTGATTAGACTATTCAAGCATTTTTTAATTATTAATTGACAAGTATGTGTGCTTACTTTGTACTTGCTTTCAGAGATTATCACTTAAAGTAGTTGAATATTGAACATTTTCCCTTCAAACTGTGACTAGTTCTCCATCTGTGACAAGGAATGTCACTAGGAATATGACTAACTTTTTGTTCTGTTTTAGTTTGGGGTTTTTTGTTTGTTTTTGTTTATCAATACATCTTGGGACCATGACTTTTTTTTAAGTAGTTAAGGTGAGGCTTAGTACTGAAAAGGTGAATTATTTTTCAACTTCTTTTCAAATAATTAAAATTTTTCAGCTTAAATGAGACACTTCAAGTCTCCTATATACTGCTTTGCTTTAACAGACAACATAATAGCTTTTACACAATACCATTTGGTGTAAGGGCTGTTTTGTTTGTTAAGATGAGACAGACGGCCGTGGTGGTGGAGCACACGCCTGTATGACACACTATCCTCCTTCCCCTCCTCTCTGCTTGGAGAACAGTTGTTTCCCCGAGACACTCCTTACCCAAGCCCCTGGGAAGCCACACTAGCATCTAAGAGTGCAACCAAAGTTCAATGTCTCACTTTTCCTTCAAGAAAGACAGGAACTCTCTCCTCCTCTTTTCTTTTTTTCTTCCATTTCTTATTTTGCAAACCTATACTAATCTTCGTTTCAGAGTTGATAAGACTTCCAAGGAAATGTAATTAACCAGACTTTTTCCTGTATTTTTCACATCTTAGGAGTGTTTCCTGGAGCAAAAATAAACAGAAAGATGCATGAATATAACTAACCCATCAGTATTTCTACTTTGTCCTTACCTATAATCCTAGTACGGCTACTGCAATTCATTATATTTATGAAGTGGTTGTAATCCAGCTGCTCCCCAGCAGAATAATTTCTCTTGTTTCTACTGTACCCCCAGAAATAGGGCCACTAGGATCCAACTGAAAGTAGACCAGAACATACAGGGAGAGAGGAAGATGACAGTGGTCTGAAAGACCAATAATGTAATTTTCACGGAAGTGAAGCCCTGGTGAAAGAAGCTTCACGCTGGAGTAGGTTAGATCCATCCATTGTTCCGTTAGCTTCTTGGAGCCTTGAGTTTTGACCAAAACCAACACTTTTCCTAGGGATTAACACCAAACAATGTGACTGCTTGCAGGTCTATCAACATTCCGGGTATTGGCCTGTGAGGGAAATGAATACAGTATATCCTTAACCTCATCTTTTGTTTTCATGTACAGTGCTATTCAGCCATTCTCAGAGCCTTTCCCTTTCAAACAGATACTCTACAGCCACAGAGCTAATATCAAATATTGTGCACAGTCATGCTTTCAGAATAATTCTTTTTGGCATGGGCTCCTGAACAGAGAGAAGATGCTCAGGACAAATCAGGAATAGAGTCCACACTTGAACAGAGTCCTAGTTAAAACAAACAAACAAACCACTCGCCCCAAAACACACAGCAAAAAAAAAAAAAAAGAAGGCAAAAAACCCCCCCAAACTCCCCAAAAGAAAGACAAACACACCAACGAAGAACCAACATTCTTAAGTCTGCCCTATTAGCTGGAGTCCTCCACACATATTAAATATTTTTTTCCACTGTAATTCGCCAAGGCAAAACAAAGATCAGTGGAAAGAAAACAGAACAGCAAATGTTATGTCCTGCCAGCCCACATGAAATATTGATGATAACTCATGTGGAAAAGAATTTAATGTTGAAGTTTATCAGCACTTGACACATGACACGTTCTGAATAATTACAAATTACTGTAGGTGACAGATAGACCAGACCTTTGTATCAATAGGAAGGGTCAGTTTCATAGCAGCCTTAATCTGCGTAGGTGTAGCCACAAAGAAATATGATATTAATGTGAATTTCTCATTAAAAAGGAAAGAAATGAATCCACACACAGAAAAACTCACTTAAAAGAAAATCCAGTTTTTTTCTTTCCAAGTGATCAGTGAAACTCAATTCATATAGGATACCAAAAAGAACAGGAAGACCTACAAAACTGCAAATGCCTTTACACAGAGAACAACGTTCCAGTGGCTGCAACTCAAAATTAATGAGAAGGAATTTCAAGCAAATGTATCTGACTGGCAAAATCTCTTAAAATCTGTTCAGCTGAGGAATAAAAGTGTATCTTCTTAACCTCTTCTATCTTTATCTAACCTCTTCCCTAACCTCTCCTGTCTTTATGGAAGGGGTTAGGAAATAGTAGCAGTTCATAGACTAGCTAATAATTTTAGAATGCCAAGTTCTGTAGAAAATGAGAGTTAGAGAAAATATCATTTTAAATCATGTTAAATGTATATTTTCAAAATTGTTGTGCACAAAATGCAGAATATTTTGGAAGCTGGAAAAGTGCAAAGGAGGCAAGAGCTTCATTCCTGTAACTCTGAAGATGAATATTGTCTGAACAAATATATACTATAAAAATTTAAGATATTCTTCATGACACTAAGTAAAATAAGCAGTTAAGCTGTTATGCAAATCTCTGTAAGACATTGTTTAAACAGAACATGGAAACATCTGCCTGTGTATTTTTCAGCATGCTTTCAAAAAGAATGTTGACTCTTCAAATAGCTTCCTGTGACAAGTCCTATTTTTTTCTAGAAATAAGTGTTCTCAATTAAAAGCCATTCTTTTCCACTGGTTACTATACAGCACTGACTTCCATCGTGATCTGTTCCCTTCTCCATATACTCTTGAAACAGTTAAATCACTGAAATGCACCTGATCACTGTATGGCATTTATAATTTTGAGACAGGAGAGGGAGAGAATAAATTCATGGAGATCTTTTAAAAGAATAAAAGTGAACATCGTTTGGCAACAACTGAGAAGTAAGGTTGCACCTTTCATTTTAAATATGTTTTGTACAGTGTATCATGAGTCATCAGCACAAAGGGTTACCCAAAGGGATAACAACTGAGTGTCGGGGACCCTTTTCACACCTGCTGAAAGAAACAGCTAGGTTTTACTCAAGAAGACTCATCTTGTAGTCCCTTTACTGTGATTGCTTGAAGGAGAATCAAAAAAAGACAAGACACACACAGGATTGGCACAAAGACCTAGCAGAGTGTTAAGGAGACGGCAACAAGCACATGTCCTG
This sequence comes from Sula dactylatra, assembly GCA_013389905.1. Classification (NCBI taxonomy): domain Eukaryota; kingdom Metazoa; phylum Chordata; class Aves; order Suliformes; family Sulidae; genus Sula; species Sula dactylatra. The sequence continues at coordinate 116,651 of WEKW01009142.1, forward strand.
CAGGTCTGGACATGGCTCCTACTTGGAAGGAGATATATGAAAAGCCATGCACAGCTGCCTGCCGCTGGCTAACTTAGCCTTGCTCGGGTTGCCTTTGCCAGCCTCCTGTAGCACTGCAGTGCTGACAGAAGCTCCTTGCACAGACCAGGCAATGCTGCAAACCAGAGCAAAGGGTTTATTTAGTAAACCCAAACAGCTGCCGTTTCCAATGCAGCTCCCTCCTGCTTTCAGTTCGCTCCAACTCCTGCTGTCCAGCAATGGGTGGGGATGGCCGTACTGCTGATGGACAGCCAGAACTATAAATATCCATGCTCTTGTTCTCTGGCCACGCACTCAAATCTCCTCAGGCATTCAAGATCTTGAAATTCTAACCAAAGCCTCCAGAAAGAAATGCAGTTGTGTGCAATTCTGGGGTTTTTTTGGTGTTGTTTTTTTTTTTTTTTTTTCAGGCAGCCACGGCTATTGCTAAATCAGCACAAGAGCAGTTCAACATAATTATTTGCAGTCTCCCAGGCTGGCTAATCCCTGCTGAGCGAGGAGGCAAGCCTGCTTCTGCAGCCCTAGGAAGATAGGGAAGAGAGAGCCTTCTGGCAGCAGATCAAAGTTACCCTGCTAGCTTAAAATATCATAGAATGCAGAGGCATCCTTAGCTTTTATTAAGGTAGTGAATGATTTTCTTGTTTCACCGCTTAGCTGGCCATTTAGTTGATTATTCAGATTATCTGAGGGAGGCACAAGCCAGCAGATAGGTGTAGAGTATGCACAGAGGAACCTGCAAAATCCTTTCCATCAACCTGAGAAAAAGCATCCAGCTAGAAATTGTTTTGCAAACCAGCCATTAATTGACAGGAAGTTTTGGACAACTCTGTATTTAGCTGGCTACTACTAGAAGTGCAATCAGAGCATTTTTTGGTTTGTTTTTAAATGTGTACATTTGAAAGGGCAGCCTTTGGCTGCAGAGCGGCCTCTGTGAGGGGAGGCCGGGGCTGCCCCGTGCCGGACACAGCCGGTTCCAGCCGGCTCCAACCCACCCACCCCAGGGCATGGCTGAGCCCCGCAGCCGCCGTGGATGGCGGCGCCTCGGGGAAAGCCTGGGTAAGAGAGGGCGAAAGGCTGCCTGGCAGCCAGGGGTGAGGGGGAAAGTGTGACAAGCAGCAGAGGCAACAAACACCAAGGTCAGGGAACAAAGAGATGCTCTGTGGTGCCCAAGCAGAGATTCATTGTGGGCCATGGAAAGCCCATGCTGTAGCAGGGGAACAGTGTCAGAGCAAAGCAGTGGCAGAAAGGAATCGCTATGCATTTAATGACTGTACCCTCGCCATACCCCACTCCCTGCTGCTTGGGGCTGGGGATAGAGGAGTCAGGAGCGAAGGAGTGATGTTGAGCCTGGGAAGAAGGGACTGTGCGGAGGGTAGCTGGTTTAGCTTTTGTCTTAGTTTCTCAACATCTGACTCTATTTTTAATTGGCAATAAATTTAATTTACTTTCCCCAAGTCAAGTCTATTTTGCCTGTGACAGTAACTGGTAAGCCATCCTCCTGTCTTTATCTTGACACACAACCATTCTTATCCTATTTTCTCCCTATCCCACTCACAAGGGGGACAGAGTGAGCAGCTGGGTGGGCATTTGGCTGTTAGCCAAGGCTAATATACGACACAAATGTTATGGCCATATTGCTTTGGTTTCACAGAGCTTATGCAGGCTTTTCAAAATTGATTTTGGTAAAAAAGCAGAATAAGACAACTCTTTAGGAATGTTTTTGAAAAATGTCTTGATGATCTAGAACAAAAACATCTTTTGATATTGGAATTCCCTGCAGATTGGAAGAAAGTCAGTGATCTTCATCTTGAATGTTAACACATGCTAAGCAGTGCTGATTTAGGCTCAGTATCCCTCTTATTCATGCATACTAAATGCAAGAACACACTGGATCAGAGCAGAACTCTCCACAATGGCAGCAATTTTCTATGCAGTTACTGCATGTGTAAATGACTTTTCAAGGTGGAGTGAGAAGTCCTGTTTTCCAATAAAGATTTTCATTTCAGACATAGTCTTATAAAAAGAAATGAATGAATTCAAATCCATCAATTCTGCACCAGAAAAAGGAGAAATGGAACTGTGTGAGACACAATCTGTAGTAAGGCATGATAATTTATAAGGCCATATGTCAGTCATACTTACAACACAAATGAAGGCACCACAGTCCCTAGAATGAATAAGCCACTCCTCAGCCCTTTGATTGCTTGATAGTGACAGACGAGAGCTAGAAAATACAGCCTCCATATTTCATATATCATACTGCAGATTGATGCATGCACATACTGCACTTTGAAAAACCTCCACTGTATTTCTGCATCATAATAAAATAATCTAAGAGCCCTTTGCCTTGCTGTATATCAAGATAAGCTGTGAGGAGAAAAGGAAACATCAAACTACAACAAAAAGCTTATTTCTGTATATTTAGTAGCTCTCCATGAATCAAATCCAGGAAGATATTGAAAATTCATATAGTTTGTCTTTGAAACATGTGCGACTGTCACATGCACTTTTTTTTCTTTAAATGCACAGCTGTCTAATTGAGCATTAACAATCTAATAAGGTACACAACAGGACATGAAAAGCAACTTTTCTTTCAGACCCTGCAGTGCACAGGTTCTATATCACTCCCAGCTTTTTGATTAGATCATAATTATAACATGCCTCATTTAGAGCTACAGAAACCCTGACCCTGTCAACAGTACTGGACCATAACGTGTCCATCTTAATTAGATCTGATTAGTTCTGGGCCCAGATTTCATTGTGAATCTTAGCTCCATTAAAAACTGCTCATCTGTTTGGCAGCTGCGGGTATTGCTGAGCCTTTTTCATCATACTGCATGGGTGTGCTTTGCTCCTCCTGACTCTCCTGAGACATTAGGACTCAATGCAGCATTTTTGCTTGGCCCTTACAATAAGGCAGATCATGGAAAGTAAAGGAAAGAGGTAAAAGAGAAGCCTTTAACTGTTTTACAGACAATTTCACACTGTACCAGACTGGTCAATTATAGTGTAATAAAGCTTAAAATTTGTAGTAGCAAGTCATATTTTGGGAAAAATAAAGGACTTTTGTAAAAAAACCTCACAGATATGTTGAAACTGAAGACACATGACAATGCAAAATCACATATGCCATCTGTGAGTGACAGAAAGGTGCACAAATAAATGGTGTGGTGTTTTTGTTTGGGGGGCTGTTGGTGCTTTTTTGGTGGTTTTTTTTCTTTTTAACATCAAAGGTAGAAAAGTTCTCAGCATTACAGTTCTAGGGGCATTTCTCCACTGCAGTATTTTAACCATATTTTAATCATCTTAGAATGTATAGAAGCCTTCCACCCATAATGATTTCTTTTAATCTTGAGTTTTTGCAACATGGAATTGATACAAAGAAAAGAAATCACATCCATTTTAATAACCTTTTCCTCCTCTAAATTACATAATTGATTTTTGTTCTGTATCACACTTTTGGGTTGATATTAAGAGACCAATGTGATTTTTTCCTTTTATTGAGATAACAATTATAACAGACATTCCCTAAGAATTAGTTAGCACTCTATTCTAAAAGCCCTATTCCTATAGTTAATTTTCATTACTGTGTGTACTTAATAAAAAACAAAAATACAAAAACCACCAGAAACCTCAAAAAACTTAGGTTACAAAAAATACTGCTACAATTGTGCTGCTAGAATTTCTTCCCTATCCAAATTATACTACTATATTTGACTACAAACCTTTCTTTCTTAAATCCCCCAATGATTCTCATGTACTGGCTGTAATTGCAGTGGAAAGCTGAAACATACTAAGCGTGAAAGATACAGGCTTAAAAGCTGTCATTGTATACAATATGGCTACAAATATATTGGCTAGAAAAGGCATTTCCAAGAGCTTCTACTATTCTCAAAAACGCAGAATTTGATTTAAGTAATGGGACAAGTCAGGCCACTCGTAGAATGTTGTCTCTACAGACCTATAGTATTTAAATCTCACTCTCTGCACGTCTCTGGTTCTTAGCAAATGAAGAGAGAAGTACTATGTGCTAACAAATTGTTTTTAGATATATTCTATATCACAGCAAGAGTAACTTGCATCTATCCAGATATAATTAATCTAGTATGAATTCCCAAGGATTTTAAAAGTTAGGATTCTCTGAACAACATAACTTGTAAAAGCACAATATCAGAAAACTTACTGTTCAAATCAAAGTTTAAGAATGACTGAGCATTTTGGCAAGACATTTTTCAGAAGTTAGAGTTAATCAATACCTACCTCCAAGTTAACATAAGAGATGATATCAGAGTGAGACTGTTTTGTTTCAAAAAAAGCCACTTTTTTTAGTGCATGCTTCATTATTAATGCCACTTTAAAAAGTGCCTGAATTTAAATGTTTAGCCTTATAAAGAAAACTGAATAAATTAAGAAAATCCAAAGTTTTTTTTCTTCCTCTTTATATCACAATAAATGTTGCAGCAAGAACAAAAATACTCAATTACATAGCTTCCATTACTATAACTCCCAAAAACCTATTGTGAAAATCCGAAGGAGGAGGTGAGGGAGAGTTAAATATAACTTCCACCATAGTACCTGTGTAGCAAAAAGAAGTGAAATAAAAATAAAACAAGCAAATAACCTTAGTGCAAACAATAGCTCCAAACCTACTATTGTTCCTTCCTGCTTCTCAAGCTTAAGTAGAGGTAGGTTATCTGAAAACTACATTATATAGAAAGCCCTAAAAACCAGAAAGCCTCAATACTTAGGTTTCATTAAAGAACAGAAAATTAGAAGCAAAATGCTTCTAAGAAAAGAAGTAACTACATCTTTATAAGTTTCAGGTGTCATAACAGATGGTACCCCAGGTATATTCAAGTATGTGATATTAGCTCTTTTTATTATAATATTTATTATTATATAATGAAAAAATCCACCTATTGCATATTCCTCTTCTGAAATTTCATCTTAGAACTTCTGTTGTGTACGCACTGTTACTGCCCATTGAAACATGTTTTCTGAGTATAGGAGTCTCAGTAGAGTAGAGGGAGGATATCCTCTCAATCTTCTATCTCTACTTCTTCAATCTACCAGCTGTGTTCCTTTAAATACAGCTGAGGATAGTATTGATCATCTCTGCTGCCAGGGCAGGCTGCTGGCTCACGCTCAGCTTGCTGTCACCAGGAAGCAGGTCCTTTCCTGCAGAGTTGCTCCCCAGCCAGTTATGTTGCCATGGGTTATTTCTTCCTAAGTGCAAGACTTTGCATTTGTACTTGCTGAACTTCCTAATGTTCCTGCTGGTCCATTCCTTCAGCCTAAGTCCATCCAATCGGTATTTTACTCATCTAGTTGTCCATCCACTCAGACTGTAATAGCTTAACTTGGGCACAGGAACATTGTGGGATACATTGGGGAAAGTTTTGCCGAAGCTGAGGTAAGTGACAAGCTCTGCCTTTTCCTCATCTATGCATCCAGTTATTTTATTACAGAAGACAACCAGGTTGGTCAGATGTGATTTACCCTTGGTAACACCATCCATTCCCAATAAGTGACTGCCTTCATGTGCCGAAAACTTCTGCTTGGTGATTTCTCCAGAGGTTGAAGCAAGGTCTGTAGCTCCCCAGGTTATCCTTTTGGTCTTTTCTGAAGGTGAGGAGCGTGAGACAGTTGCTGTTGACACAGTCCTAGTCTCCCCTGGCCATATCACTGATGCCCACATGGAAGAGAAGCAGGAGAAACTGTCCAAGGGCCAGATGAGCCCTGGCAGCCTCCATGACATCCCAGCTCTGAGTCTCCAGCAAGCAGCAAGTCACCCTGGACAGTAGGTCAAGTCAGCAGACAGGGCCCCTGTCCCCTGCAGCAGGGAGTCTCCCGCCATGACCCCTTGGTATTTCCTCCTGTGGTGGACATGAGGTTCAGCCTCAGCACTTGTGGTACTTCCCCAGAGGCAGCTCCCAGCCCCTCATCTGCCACTGGGGCACCACACTTATTCTGCAGGTGCAGACCTGTGGGGGCAGGCAGAGCCATCCTCTTGCTGCTGAAAGCCACAAACCTCCAGCCTTTGTAATGATGGCACTCCCTATCTGCAGCTTCCATCTGCCCTCTTCTGTGCAGATGGGGTGCAGGCACATTTCTACAGGCTCCCTGGGAAGATTGTCCTGCTCCTTCTTTCTTCTTCCTTGGTGACATGAAGTCTGCTTACCTCCTCCTGCAGCACCCTACCCTTGCAGGGACAGGCCCACTGGTAGCATGTACCTCCAGGGACCTGCAAGGACCCTGCTACCACCCCAGACCCAGAGAGAAAAGCCCGGCCAGCCATGCCTAAAGCTACAGCAAGCCCAGACCACAGCTGGGCTGGTGTAGCTGCCCCAGCCAAGGCTGTGGACTGGCTGCTGTAACCTCAGCGCCAGGCTGGAGCAGCCCCCAGATGAGTTTCTGCCCTCCAGCCACATAAAGTGCTGCCTTGACTTTAATATTCGCATGAAAACCTGAACAATGGATGAATCTACTTTTGCTTAGAGTTTCCTCTACCCCAACAGGGTTCAAAACTGCATTGCCGCTTACGTAAGCCGAATTTATCTTCCACTTACTGTAACACAAGCATTTCCAGTGCCTTCAGCAGAATCCATACAGTTACAAGAACAAATGCAACTGTAAAGGAGCAAACTACAGGGGTTCTAGACACATTAAACAGTAATTACAATTTGGACATTGACCCAAGTGAGTTGTAAGTGTTAATTTAGGGAAAAAATTTAATCTCATTTGCACTGAAGTGATCATCATTAAACTCTCTACAAATTCTTTTGCGAGTAATTACACAAACATAATATTTATTAGGTATTAAACACACAGATTGCCATGGTAATCTTTGCAGCTTTAGCCCAGTGAATAAACATGAATCGTTGTACATCTGTGCAGATTTCTGCCTGATCTCTGCTCTTTATTAAGAGTGTGTCATAATGTTTGCAGAAACAGAACATTTATCATAAAATTCCATGCATGCAACTTACTATAAATTAACACAGATATATTTTGAATAATGAGATCACCAATTTTGCAAAACATAGCTGTAAACATTAGAAGTTAAGTAACTCACTATTTTGAGATACTGTGACCTCACTACATGAAGTTTCATAAAGGGGAAAAAAAAAAAAAGAGACTTTTCCCAAGTTTTTATGCAATACTTACTGCCATTAATCATAGAAAAAGTTTTTGCATGAAAAGACTAATGTGCTTGGTATAATAAACAGTGTGAATTAAAATGAGCGTTACAAATCACTGGGAATGATTTTATTGAATTTATAACAACTAACAAAATACAGTACAAGTTTATATCCAAGTAATAAAAAACAGAACTCATGCTGTAATTTGTTAGTCGATATATTTACATTCCTTTGGGTCCTGTTGAAATTTCAACGGTACTGTTTTAGATTCATTCCTAATTTCACTGCATCAGCTGACAGAGCAATGCCCAAGCACTTCGTATTCTAACAGGTAAAGACATAGTTAAAGGACATCAACTCTCAAAAGTTAGCATATTGCTGGTTGTCAATTAGTATTAAAAATCCCATATAGTCAACATACAAAAGATAGATTTCTACAGATTATGATTGCTGTCAGTTATCCATGCACATGCTAACTTCGAAGAATCACCTTTTCAGAAGCACATAGAAAACTGAAATCTTAACTTCTGAGGACTTCCCAAAGCTGCCTAGTCTTGCTTTTCTTTTAAATCATTTAGGCTCCTGAAAGGAACCAGTAAGTTCTCCCTCCAATTCCAGAACTTCATGGGCCGTATCCTACCAGGAGTGCACAAGCCTATTAGGACAAAACCAGCAGTGTGGAAATAGTTGTTCTGTGGTACTGACAGAAACATATTAGTTTCTGCGTTCTTGAACCAGAAAGTCTGGCAATACCAAAGCAGTTACATCGACACTGATAAAGAACAAGTCTGCCAGAGGTGAGAGCACCAGACCTTTTTCAATAAAAACTTTCAAAGCTGTCTTTTAAGGCAGCACCCTGGGCACACGTCCACTGAATCCAAAGTAAAAAGTGAATTTGGAACTATGAATTTGTTATGGCTGAAAGAGTGGGTGAGACTTGCTAAGGACATAATACATTTATAGTGTTGTGTGGCAGCCAGTCATGAGCATCTAGTCACTCATCACCTATTCCTACAGTAGCTGGTCTGCAGGTTTGGCACTGATGGGTAGGTGGCTCAGAAACTAGGACAACAGCAAAAAATAATTTAGTCCTGCAGACTCCACCATCACTTTTAGCAGTGTAATGAACATGCCATTTCTATAAAGGCTTCACTTGATGGAGCAAAATATTAATTCTATAAAGTGTTTTCCCCCAGCAAGTGTTACAAATATTTGGCATGGTGGTAGGCAGGCATGCAGGGGAAGAAATACAGGAAAAAAATACATGGATTTTTTTTTTTTTTTTCTTTTGTTCCTTTAAAGGTAAGTCAAGACCACAGCATTTAAGTCAATAAGCTATTAAAATTGCCTACAAACTACTGAAGCAAGAAAACATCTTGATGGTAAAATAAATGAGAAAAGCATTGTCCATTTCTCCCCACTGTTATCTTAAAATTTTCCAAGAACTACCAGTAGTGAACTCCAAGCCCTGTTACCTTACTACTGTCATTATCTCTTCCATTCCCCCAGCATTCCCTCTCCCTTTCTTCCCTGCCCACATAAAAACACAAATGCAAAACTAAGCAAGCCAACTCCAGCCAAGAGTCCAAAAAGCATACCAGCTAAATCTAAATATACTTGTAAATAGAAAAAGCTACCTACAGGGGAGGGTAGTTGGGGAGGAACGTGACATGCATTGGTTTGGGCTGGTATTTTTTTAATCACAAAGGTGATTGTCAGAGATGTGTTTTAATCCATAGCATACTGCCCAAAATAAATTCATTCATGCTTTTAAAGCTTAATGAGTTGTTAGATTTATACATCACCACTCAATACCATCCCCCAAAAAAATGGATGCCAAGCTTCATCTATGTAAATATATAGCCAAAATAAAAATGATCCATCATAAGGGAAATTAAATTGTCCCTAAAATACAAGGACTTCTGGAAATGATGACGAAGAGAGAGTCCTGACAGTCAGATAGATTAATAGTGTGATAATAAATTAAACATAAACCACCAATCCCAGCTGCCCGAGATCTAATGGTCACTCAGGGACATTGCAGAGCTTTAACATCTGGTGCAAAGAGGGCAAAATTACCACTACACTGGCCTTTCACCCTCTAAAGGCACTGGGATTGCATATGGCACAGTTGCATGCGTACCAGATGCTCACTTAAAATGTGCAACAATCCCTTCCCACTAAACCCAAACAGTTTAAGTGATTTTAGTCCAAGTTAAATCACAATGAGTTTAAAAGAAAATGAAAACAGAATACTACTTTTTCTGTATAAGATTTCCTACTTGGGAGACCTATACTTAGATAAGAGAGGTACTTGTTTCACTCTAGGTCAAGTGAGAGGGCTGGCCATTAAGCCCTGGGAAAAAGCTTTGGAAAGCATTGGATAACAGTTGGCTCTCTTTAGCACATTTTCAGTATATCCCCTTTCAAATGAAAATGGCTATGCTTGAAAGCACAAAGTTGCAATTTAGAAAACCAATGCCACAGCATACACAAAAAATGAACTCCAAACCAATAAAAATGTAAATCCAAATTTAATGGGAGATTAAATACAGAAGGAAATTAACATTAGGTCAACAATTTTATCTTGCATACCAATATAATTTGTTTCATTCTTTCTTAATATTTGGGAAGTGTGTTTAAAAGACTGACTACACTATATATAATTGTGCCCAACAGCACTGCAGTATTTAATTCTTATATAAAGGTTTACTTCTGTTCACCACCAAAAGGTTTTGTTTAATTATACCTTGTATCAATATGACAATATTACATCAGACTGGGAGTACTTGCTTTGAATAAATCTGACCTTCATGAGTAAACAAGGGAATATTTGGGGATTTTGTCTTTCTGCTTTTTTAGTATTATTTCTTCTTTTCTTAAAACGGTATGTTTTTCTGCATATCTTACTATTCAAGCTGTCATTTGCTATTTAACCAACTACTAATTGCTTTTCTAACTACTACTAAATTCTTCCACTGAGGACATAAAAATCAGTTGGACAAAGCAGTAAATTCTTAACCGTGCCTTCCTAAGGTGGACAAACAGATCCCATCCCTACAGGCCCATGACTGCCCCATACTACATGGCAATATGGTTTCACCTCAAACATGCTTCTGGAGTGGCATGACTTCCTTGAGAACTTTACACACAAGTGACTTCATGAAAAAGGTAGTTTAAGGCTATGTAAATCTTTCTGGGAATTGCATAAAAACTTAATTGTCTTCTCCGTTATGAATTTTCTTCTCGTCATTTACTGAAGCATTTGTATAGCTCCTTACATAATGAAAATGCATTGTGCCTAGGTAACCATTTGTAATACCAAGTCATACAAAGAAAAACAAAAAAATTCTGCTGTTTGAAGAACAGCAGACAAGCATGGGAATGTTTGCTTCAAGTCAGGGATTGGCAGCTGGCACTAAGACAGGCATTTTGTTAATTATGTCAAATATAACAATCCTGATCTTGCAAGGTTGCAACATCACCAGAACTCAGTTGACTCCTCCAAAAGGAGATATGGATAGCCTCATTTTTGACTCTGCCTCCTTTTTTTGAGATGATGGGAGTGGAGGAGAGAAAGGGATGTGTGTCTGAGGGGAAAAAAACCAAGAACTTACAAAACTATAATTGTTAAATTTAAGGGAACTTTTAGGAGACAGTGCCCTACACTTTTACTCTGTTTTTCTTTTACATGATGAGCAATTCAAAAAAAAAAAACAAAACAAACAAAACCATTTTGAACTTCCATCTTCTACACTGTCACATTTTCTCAGATTTCACAGATGTTTGCACACACCTCATGGACCGTGTGCATTCCAAATATAAAGCATGAAGGGCTTTGGGAAGAATGGTAAATGTTCCCCCATGCCAAACTGCCAAGCCCAACTAATACTAAGCCATCAACTATTCCCACAAAATCAAAGACGAAGACTCTGAGTTACAGGACACAGGTGATTACTGATCAGACCATGATTTTACAAAAATTAATCATGCATTGTCCTCTAAGGTCTTACAGCACTGTCTAAAGTATGGTTTGTGTTTAATAATTTAAAATTTGCACGTCCAAAAGACAAAGTATCATACAACTGAAAGTAAAAATTTGGATAATGTATTTGTCAAACTGGAAGACACTTTTAAACTGATTCCCAAGTCAACTCCCCATTACTCAAGATCACCCAATTAAAGGACCACCGTACTAGCTGGGTTTCTACAGCAAGGACATATTCTGACCTGAAACACAAAAGGAAAGAATCTTGAGTTGACAGTAGGAGGGGAAGGGCCTATCACAGCAATTAAATAAGTTTTTACCATCTCTTGATGAGTTTTATTTTATTCTTATTCTATGGTTTCTTGTGGAATCATATTACTAACAGAATGTTTTGCATATGAGCTAAACTCATGAGACAACATCTGGATGTTACATTCCATCTAATAGCATTTGCAGAGACAGGCTTTTTGCATGAACCTCTCTCTCACAGTGAGAATGTCTCCATTTTATTAGTTTTACTATTGGGCTCCTGTATAAAATTGCCTGGGTAAACAGCATCCACCTATCAGTTGAAAGATATACAAGGAGCTAGCAAGTTTTCTTCTTATATGTATTTGTTATATTAGAAAAGACAGATCTATAGCATCTTTAGTGTACTATAATGCATTAAGATGAATCTCAGTATAGTACCAAGCTTAAGAGGTGACAAATACTAGTGAAGTTCTAATATTAAGCATTTTTGCATAGCCCTTTGACTTCTATGTGTCTCACCAACTCTGCAGTACACCAGAAAATGCAAACACTTCTAGTCTGCATCTCCTGAACAACATAATCCATCATAACAAGGGATCAAGACAGCAAAATGAGATGTTCAACTACTTATAATTTCTTACTGTGATTGCTACAAATATGTGACCAAGTTTTATGCCACTATGGCTGTGCCACCAGTAAACAATGTCAAATTTATGTTTTTCTCAGAATTAGCTACCCCTTGTGTAACTAAGTTCTCATATACACAATGCATTTCCAGAAATAACTATTCACATCACAACTTACAGTCACACTTTAAGTATTTTTCAACACAAGTACTAGAAGCAAGTATAATGGTTTAATGGCTTACTAACCCTTTCATCTGTTTTTATTTTACTGAGTTTATTTAAAATCTCCACACACAGAAGTTCCCATGACAAACCCACATATATTTCATACTTCAGAGAAGTAATTCAGGAAGTAGTGAGTGCAACAGAGGTGAGGGAATAACTGCCTTTGATACGTAGGAAATGGGTCTAACCCTCCTCCTATTATGGGGTGTGTGTGTATTTTTGGAGAGAGCAAACACTTTTCTTATGGCTGTAGATAGTAGTCCTACTCTTCACTGTGAAAGTCTTTTTTTTTTTTCTCTGCCAGACAGATATCCACCTGGCATCACATTAAAAAACAGACAAAAAGAAAACCCAGCTAAAGAACAACAACCTATCCATGAATGGTTTCTGTAGCTTTTTATGGGAGATGAGCAAGTCTTTGTCTTATGCAAACCCATTATCCATACTAGAAAACAAAAAGAAGCCCCAAAACATCAGACACTCAAGTACTGTGCCTACAAGACAGATTACAGCCCTAGAAGAAGACAGGCCATCTTCAGGAGCAGGTACAAAACACCCAAGCCCATCACTCTCCACTCTAAGTAAGAGCTAATAGATTTTCTCATAGGTTCCATACGTCATCAGTCTCCACGTCACAGATTTCCACCAGGGTAGGAGTTCACAGAACCCACCACTGGCAGCTCTGATGGCTGATTAATTCTTAGCAGATAGCAGTATCATCAGTGCTGTCATGGTGCAAGGGCTGAGCGCCTCAGCCCAGCACTGTTATCAGCAGTGACCTTTAGGAGTTCCAGCATTCCTCCCCATATGTATTGAAAAAATGTCTCCAAATTCATTTTTAGTCTATAAAAGCAGCTTTATCTCTTGAATGGCTAATAGTCCTTATGTCTACTTAGTGGAAGACTATGCTAGTAAAGTTTTGGCAATGAAAAAACAGTTCTGTAGTGAAAAGAAATTAAGTTTTGAACTTCTATGAGGCATGGATACCCTTCCTTGGTTCTTGCCTTGGGAAATAACAAAAAAAGGTGATAGAAACAATCTGGTGGGTGATATTAGATACATATTAAAACTCTGACTTTTTTTTTTTTTTAACTGAAATGGAAGTAGTTTAAGCTGTAGCAAAACATTATATACAGAGCTAGACTGGGAGCATGACTAGAGTAGGAAATACAGAAAGAATGTCTTTTCAGGCTTGACAGCAGCTTCCTCCTTTACAAGCCTCAAAGGCAGTTTGTTTTGATGCTACTGTTGGAACATATTTAAGTGACTAACCAGCACTTTTTCAGCCATAGTCTGAAGTGGGGAGGGGACTGGGGGGCGAGACAGGGAAATCGCAAACAAACTGAACACAAACCCATAGTGCATTACAAAATCACTTCTAACAGTCATCTGACTATAGAGGGATAATATTGAAATATGGAGAAGTTAAAGACACTGTATGTGAACTAGACTGTCTATATGTCCTCATATTTAGCTACAATATTATTTTCAAAGTTATCACTTCAACCTTTCCTTTTTATTGCTGCTTATATTGTGACTGGGCTTCCAAATCTTTACTACAGTCAACATGCCGCACCTCAACAGAAAAAGACAGCATTTGTCAAAGCTGGGACGGAGGGATGGGGGGAAAGGTGCTGTGCTAGCTGAGATGCATATAAGAACCCGGACAAGAATTTTAGTTATGTGCATGAACAGCAACTACTATACTTAGGTATGAACAGGTGATCACGTGAAAGAGCTACCATGGCTTAATGGGTTATTATTTGTTAGCTCAGCAATAATACCTGAGCATACACAAGCTCCCAGCTTGCTCCAAGCATTGAGTCTGGTATTTTCACCCATTAAACATGTACCAGCAGGCCTGCACTCAATCTGACACAAGCCTCACTCTGACCTCCCATGTATCAATGCTATGTCATTAATGTGCAAACACCATGTTAGAGCTTGCACGTTTAGATGGGCACACCTAAAGTACAGATGCTTGATCTTTAAGGTACAGAACTGATTTCTGCAAGAAAAAAAAATAAAAATGTCAGAACTGTCTCAACAACAGATGCTACTTACCACAAGCAGGTCAATCTGCCCTGAATACAGAGTACTGATACATTTCCCTCTCCTTTGGCCCCCTCATGACAAAGAAAACAAGAACCTAACTCTCAGCTATATGAATACTAAAATCACAAGGCAGATCACAGCTGCTGAAGACAAGATTTATTTATTTATTTATTTATGTTACTTTGGGTGCTCCTGACTTCTTGATAATCATAGGGAAGTCAGATATTCAGATCCCACCTTTACATACTGGTGTGTAAAACCCTCACCTCCTCCCTTTCCTGTGAATCTGCTAATTAGGGTAATTTGCCTTTGTGCAATCCTACTTGTGTACCGCAGAAACAGTTCGCAAGAGAAATGGGCAGTAATTCCAAAATTCTTCCTATTCAACTACATGAATTAGTTTTCATAGTTGTATTGCAAGATATTTTAACAAAAAAAGCAACACACTATTTCAGAAGGTCAGTTTCTAAACAACACCACACACGCTATAATTTCAGTGTGCATTTTCTAATCATATTGAGAATATTTACTAATTTATACATTATCTGTTATAATACCAACAAAAATTCTCACATATTAAGACAGACAATTAAAATATTTCAAATTGACATTGTATTTTGGCCAATATTTGGTTGCACTGAAATAATATTGGCTGACATTTCAAAATTAAACACATTTCACATGGGAAAGCTAGGTTTTATTTATTTTTTTACTTTATTTCAATAAATAAAAAGTGATAATATATCTTTTCACCCTTACTTGTCCTCAGATTAACTGCTGGGAATACAATTGCAAACACTGTACAAGAATTTGGCACAGATAAGTAATTTCTTTGAAGAAATGAAGGAACGTTGAGAAAATTCACTTATGCATTCCTCTTGCATAGAGTAATATCATCAATAATACATGCCCAGTGACTTTTGGGTTTCTATTTTACACAGCATGAATAACCAGTTCTTGTAATTTTATTGTAATCACAATGTTTCAGAACAGAAACTTTTTGTAGCTACATTATCAATGACATCAAAGTTACTTTTTTTTCTTTTGGCAGGGATGTGCATGGGAATGCCAACACTGGACAAGGAAATCATTTCACCAAAGTGAAATGAAATTAAGGTTTTCATTAAAGAAGGCAATCAAATCCTTGTCTAATAGTCCTAACTTCAACCCAGGCTGTAGGAAAAACCATGGCTAGAGCTGACATATGAAAAGGAGCTAGAAGGAAGGAAGAAGGAAGGGAGATGGAGGGGCCTGGGATTTGGGCCTCAGGAAGGCAGCCGACCTTGGCTGCCTGGCACCTGGAGAGAAGCACTGGGGGCTGCAGGCATTTCGGAAGCAGGCAGCAAGTCCGGCATGCAAGTCAAGACCAGGTATTGAGATAAGTCAACTAAAACAAGCTTGGTGAGCAAGTGAGCACAAAAAAAACCCCAAAGCTGTGTGAGATGCTTGGATCTTGCATTGCAGTGTATAATCTTTTTCACAAGGTTTTCTTTTTGCCTTTCCATTTGAACTTTTTCTAGTCCTCCTCACAGGTATTCAGCTTTTGCCAGTACAGATTCTTCCCAGGTTCCAGCCAGTTTCCCCCTCCAGACTAAAGCCTCATGAAAACCTGACTTAGACTTAGTCCTCTCACATAAAAAGTAAACTACATTAACAACAACCACCTGGCCTTCTCAGAGGTGGAGCTACCTGGAGGTCTCTGCCTTCTGGCCCCGCAGCAGGTCTTGTGCAGCACAGACACGCTCTGGCCAGTACCTTGGTGAGGCTGAGATCTGTCTGGCCAAGAGCTTCCAGAAACACATTTGTCTTTAATTGCAGAACTGACAGGGTAGGGAGCTATTTACCTACTTGACATGCAGAGAAGGGAAATGTCAGGATACATCAGGAATAAATACATGGATCTGAAATGCAAATCTGTTCACCATACATGCTATTGGGACTGTAACTCTCCAACACTCCTTTCTTGGCACAAACAAAAAACAAGTTATACTGGATCCTAGGCTTGGCCTTCATAGTTTAGCATGCCTTACAACAACCACACTGCTTCATTCGAGTTTCAAACTTCACATAGTTCATTGTTCATTAGCACTAATCTTTATTTTAAATGTTTTATTGAAAGGAGCCTTTCTTAAAGGTGTTTTCAGTGAAGTTTCTTTTCAATAGAGGGTATTAACTCTGTTGTCAATTATTCATATGTTAGTCACAAAATTTTGCATTCCTAAATCTCTTAATTCCTGGACAACTGTGAAAAGTTTGAGGTAAACTGAAAAACTGAAAGCATCAGCATGTTTTGCCTGTGGATAGAAGCATATCTATGCTTGCATATAGACCATATGATATTTTTAAAGCATACATAAAAAAATGTTTCAAAGACTTTTAATTAGCATTTGCAGTTCTTAATATTACTGACTTCCTGGTGCCTCCTTCAAACTTCTGCTTTATAAAACAAATACCATTTTTTCCAGTCTAAATCCTCCTTACTAACATCGGGAGAAACATTTGGCCATTAAGTTCTAAAAGATTGAAAAATACTTTAGATGAGTGAATTTCCCTTCAAGAAAGAAACAACCCTCAATCACTAACAAACTTTGAAGGAGTTACATAGCATGCCTATGCTTTAACTAGAAACAGACATCAGAATTCTGGCATCTGCTTGTATACATGAGGATACTTTATGTTCAGCAGTAATTTTTGTTCACAGAGGTTACTTCCCAATAGACATATGAATTAAGGAGGAAAATTGTATTCCATTCACCACTTCTTCCACTATTGAATTCAAGAGATTCCACCTCTATCTGCTGATGTACTTCCAAAAAAAAAAAATATCAACATTAACATCCAAACCTCAAAATTTTCCTTTTCCTAGTGTCCTGACCCCATACTGAGTCTGATTTAATATAAACTAAATATGTAAGTAATAATTAGTCTTCAACCATTAAGTCATCTTAAAAAAAATCAGGAACAAAATATTTTCATTCAATTGTTATCACAAGTACTTCACATCTGTTTTATGAGAAAACCAAACCACAAATGTGCACTATAGGTAGTATTTCCAATGTCAGTGATAGTATAACCTGAACAACAGTGCACAGTTATTTAGGACTGTCTGTAAGCCCCAAGAGTGAAGTTATTTTAAAATTATTTCTCCTCAGTGCATCTTCTGGATGTTTTACTCATAAAAGAAAAAAAAAATAAATAGAACTTGTTCTTGTAACCTGTTTGTTCCTGTAACATCATTTACATTCCTTCCAAATACATGATTTTGGATGTTCTTATTGTAGTATTGCTAATGCTGGTTTAGTCTGGATTTTTTTTATTAAGAGTTATTGTATTCCTCAAAAAAATTATTCTGTTCCTCAAAAAAAATCAGAAGTTTTGTAATGAAGAGTTTTTTCACTCAAGACATGGTTTGCCTTCAAGAGTTATATCTGATAAGAATCAGGTAATCACTCGGCATTTCACAAGAATTTTTCTTCCATTTCCTTTAGTACACACACACAGGTGTATGTACATATTGATCAGGTTTTAGCACAACCTTTATCCTGGAGTAACACTTTCCTACAGACATACAAGTTATTTTATATATTTTTCATGTTCCAATTTACTATACAAAAAATAAAACCAATTGCCAATGTTTCCAAACAAACTAATTTTCTTAAGTTTAAAATGTCCATCACAGACAGAAGACAACAACCAGCAGAGATAAGGATGGAACTTATCTACATTTGGCAAGCAGGAGCATTATTCAGCCTCTAGTCCTTTCATTACTGGCCTCCACAAAATTTGGGGAGAATGTCAAAGGCAGCACAGATCAAGCCCAAGAAAGGTAAGACACAGGGCTTACTATGATCGCTTATTTTTGCTATTTTTCTACACATTAGACACTGCACAGGCAAATATGCACTAGGTTCTACAGAAAGGGAAACATATGCTTTGAGGAACAGGCCTGTAGAAGATGAGAGCTCTGTGTCTGGCTGTACACGACACCTAAACTTGGAGGTTCCTCTGCTACTGTGAGAACTTGAAAGGCCATAATCTCCTCTGAAGCAATGGATAATTGCTTAAATACATAGAGGGAGAGTTGCATCTTAGATATCTTTCTTCCTGAAATAAAACAACTATGGCCAGCTAACATGTTAACCAGGTAACATGCTCAAAATTGCCAAATACCTAAAATAATGTCCTACTTTGTTTCTTAATGGGGACTCATTCTTGGAATGCTCCAAGAGTCTTTTCCAAGTTTTGGCCTCAATCATAGCCCCAAAAAGCATTCCCCTCCCCATAAGCATTTTCTAATGACATTGGGAACATTTCCTCACAGGACAGTACGATTTCTGTTCTGATCAACTGCATGCACATAGGCTAAATGAAACAAAGATTTTTTTTTTTTGCTTAATGTCTAACCTATAACAGATCTTCACATCAAGCCACGAGCTGAGCTCTGTGCTACCTGTACTTTCTTAAGCCAAGTTACAGCCCACTTTCTGCAGACACATTTCATGTCATTTGGCATCAGCCTGTAGCTAAGAGGTTTTCCTGATCCTTCCCTGCAAAGCAAGACATTTTAATGACCTGATATCTCATCATCTCCAAAGAAGAATACGTGAAGTTGTCTTAAGCTATCTCTTCTTGGCCATAAGCCTACTTTTTATTCTTGAAAACTTGACTTCAGTAAGTATTGTCCAGCATTGCTTTAACTTTCTGCTTAGTTACTTTGAGATATTTCTATAAAAAGAAATGAACAAATGAAGAAACATAATAACATGTGACAAACTTACACAAATAATACAAAAATTTCCCTTTGTGTACAGCCTCACAGAAGTAGCCCTTACATAGGTATTGCTTGCAAACAACCTCAAATTGAGAGACTTCCCCCAGTAAGGGCTAACTGATTATGCCAAAGAGCAACTAATTGTACATGTGATAGATACATGCAGGAATCAGCTGGTTTGTTTAAAATTAGTAGTTGCAGCCAGGTTATTTAAAATACCATGAATGTGTTTCTAAGAGAAAGCACAAGAGTAGTCTTAGTTTTAAACTCTCCCCTCATCTGAACTCAGTTGTAGTAAGCAGTCTATTAATAAAATGCATTGCAGAACCCATTGCTTTCTGCAGTTGTTAGAGTCCCTTTATTTTCCAGAGACAAGAAAAGTGAACTCTCATAATAAGCACAAACAACATTGTCTATAAAGCAGAAAGCCAGGCACTAGGCGTGGAGTTGTTCAGTAAATATCATTAAACCCAGAGGCTTATACCAAAGACCTCTCAACTGTAAGTGCAAGAAACAATCAGTTAAAGCAAAAAATCCTGAAGAATTCTGACAAGGTACAGGAAAAATCGTGTTTTGCTCATAGCCCATGTTTTGAGATCAAACATGGGAAAAAAGCCTAATTCACTTGAGATTCAAGCTGAAAAGAGGTTTTTTTGTGGACATGAAACAGAGTTCCTCACAAAAGCTTATGAAGATGGTGCTCCTAGGTTCCCCCCTCTGCAATCAGAGGAGAGAAACAACCCTAATTGTATCCCAGAGTGCTTCACTCCAACTGCTTTGAAAAAGATGAATCCTACCCTTAGTGACCATTAAGCAAGAGCACTTACTTCCTCAAGTGGAATGACCTCCTGAACCACGGAGCCCCACAGCCTCCTGTTGTGAGCTGCGGGACCTACGCCCCTGCAGGTCATAAAGAACATACCAGACTCCTAACTTTACTCCAGAAACAAAAACAAGCCTGGATTTAGTGATTAAAGCCAAGGGTGATGCGTGAGGAGAAGTCGGGACACCTCAGGTCTCTGTTAGTAGTAACTGAAGTTTGCATGTAAAATGCAGAAGTGTGCAATATATACTACAGTAGTATTGCAAGTCACTTTCTGTGCTAGTAACAAGGAATTCAAACACGTTAAAGCCTATTTTCTGATACAATTAAAATCTTTCTTATTACACAATATTTGAGTAGAAAAGCAGTATCATAACACGCAATCGCACATGACATGATTTACTGTCCTGCCATACAAAAATCCCCACTGCTAGCACTACATGGAAGACCATCAGAGCCATTCCTCCAAATCCTTTTTTCATTTTGTACATCACCAGTCACTGCAGGCTGATGGGGACTCCAAGACAGGTTCCCAAATCCCAGCCTACCTCTTCTTGCTGTTGGAGTTACTGCTGTGAGGGATGATGGCAGCACAGATTGTATTTTACTATCTCTTCTAATATGTGTATATAGAATACCGCCATCTGGTACAGAAATTAGAGTATAATGTTATTAACTGAAGTGCAGCAAGGTGACTGTGAACAAGACTTCAGTGGTTTAAGTATCAAAGTCTGCCACTGCTGAATGTGATTTGACCTTATAATAAAAGAGGCCTTGGTTTCTTTTGGGGTATGGAGTTAAGCAGTTTTTCAGATCACAGTTTCTACTCTTTCTCAGAGCACTGATTTTAAACAAAGGAAACATTACATCTGATATTATGCTTATCACTCTAGTAACATCCCTTTGATAAGCACATTACCCTTGGAAAGACTAACATCAAGGAAAAAGGTGAATATTACAGATCTCATAATACTGTTTGACTATAACGCAAAGATTTGCCTACTTTATTGCAAGCAGTTGCCAAAACCCAGGTGCTTAATGACATTTGAATGGCTTATGATATTCCTCCTAGTCTCCAGCTGGCTATTTCATTTGCCCCAGGGTAACCCAGGCATCCCATGTGTAGCTGGCACATATGAGACAGGACCTACAGGACATCAATGACAATCCGAGAAGCAGTTGGAGACTAGGAAGGATACTCTAAGGTGACTTAAAGTCACAAAAACCCGTGCACATTTAGGCAACTGAATTTTGTCTTTAAAAGACAGCCAAAGAGCTATCACTAGTCTGGGCAACTGCAAAGCAGAAAAGGAAAGATACTCTATGTATTTGCAGCTGTTTTCAGCTCTTTCCTGAAAGGAGAGACATGCCCAAGCAAATACTATCTGAACATATGCTATATTATATCTGTCCTATTTGTCTGAAACAAGTAATGAAAGAACTCAAGAAGCATTAACTGATGTTTACAGTACAGTAAAAAAATAGGTAGGAATTTTACTCTGGCAGAGATCATAACTGTTTCATTTACCTTAAAATACCATACAAAGTTCAAGTAGAATTGAATTACTGAGACAGATATAAAAGCACTAGCATGAAAACCAGCAAGAGACAAAAAGAAACAAGAAAATTACTGTACATTACTACAGTTTGTTGTACAGATGCCCATGAAACACCCTTTTTAGCACTCATTATACAGCAGGAACACTTCTTCAAGATTTCACCATTGTTTTTAATGGAGTTCACTCCTGAATTTCAAAAAATACATAGCAAGACAGTTTGTCATTATGTTACCCTAGATTCCACTGTTCTAAAAGTCTTCAGTGTGTTGACTAAAACAACAACAAACCCTAACCAAACACACCACTGAACACAAAACAACAGAAAAAAGATATCCAGGGTATTCAAGAGTGATTTAGACATTCAGATTCATATGGTAAAACACTGCAGCCATCCAAACTGTGTGTAACTGAGCTTATTATTGAGTCAAAAAACAGCTTTGGAGAAAAACCAAAAATCAAACAGGTGTCCCTAAAAGCCTGTTTTAAAAAAAAAGTTTACTGCATATGCCATGGTAATCCTTCTCCTATCGTATACCAGGATGATTATTTATTCAGATGAAGTTCAATGCACAGTTGCAGAAAAGACAAATATTTAAGTTGTCAGCCCCTTCCACATAAACCTGCCTACCAGGCTGCATCTGTGATTTAGAACAAGATCAGCTTGCTTTAGGTTCTGCTCAACCTGTGTTAAAATTACTCGATAATAAGGCAGTAATTTGTTTGCCTCTTCAGGATTTTAAGAGAGATTGATCTGCTACCGACATTTAATGGAAATTAAATCACAAGCATATTACAGGATAATTGGGAAGCATGAAGGGAGTTGCTCAACTATAGTCATGCACATTCTGTGCTTTGAAATTACAGTACCAAAGACTGTCAGAGTTTCTTTTGACTTCTCTGTAAGAGAATGCAGAAGAATTTAGTGCCTAAAAGTTATCACAGAAAGTGACTATTGAAGACAAAAATACAGAATACAGCTTGCAGTTGGCTGCTGCACGAAGTGGCTTAACAACTGCAGAGAAAAAGAGGGCAGCAGCGTGCCCAGCCTTGCGCTGCACCGGAGCAATCAGCATGGCTGAGCCAAGACCAAGACCAGACACATGCTGGACACTGCAAGAAGGGAGACAGTCATGGTTAAACCCTTCGTGGTTTTATTCTGTCTTACCTAGAACATTTGAGTTTTGTGCTACTTAAACAGTTAAACGGCCTAGTTTGTGTTCTAACAAAACTTGTTCTGTTGGCGTTTGAAAGCATTTTGGTCAGTCTGGGGCTGCTGGACTAAAGAACCCAACAGAGGCTTCCCCACAGATGTTAACTCTTTCATGACAAGAGGTATGCCTCTGCATACCAGAAGTCTATTTAATATACTCTACTGATACTTTTATCTACTTCACATCTTCAGATAAACAGACTCTCCTTCTGAAATTTCAGTTTAAAAAAGACACATAAGACTATGTATTTAATTACCCACCCCCGATAATTATTTGCAGCCTTCTTAAAACACAGAAACTTGATACAGCCCTCTGATACCCTTGATTATTAACAGAGAGCAGTTTTTAGTCATGATTAAAAATGAAACACATCTGAGACAAACTCTAGACAAACCTGAAAACATAGTGAAACTCAGTCACACGAAACAGTTTCCAACAATGAATTTGGCTCCATGTTACATTGCACATCATTGTTTTAATACCCCTACATTAAAAAATGAATTATTTGGAAGTAGAAACAATTGCTTCAGTCAAGACAGAATTATGATAGCTGAAGGCAGAATGAGGGTAAGCTGCACACAAAGAATATCACAAACTTTTTGATGCAAGTTTGATACTTGAGAGGAGAGAGGCGGCACGTGTGAGGCCTGGCCCAGGGCCAGAGGCAGCTGCTGTTTGGGTGAAGTCTCCTTTGATGGTGGTACCCAAGCAAGCCAGACTTGTGACTCTTAGATAAAGTGGATAAAATGCATATGAGTTTGCACAGCCAGGTTAGAACGGGTGGGTGCAGTTTCTTGTGTTTTCTTGCAAGGTACGTTAGCAGTGCTGCTTTCCCCTTACAGCTCAATATCTTGTCACCTTGCTGTAAAGAACAACTTGTCCCCAAGAACCTCATGTCCAGGCAGAAACTCAACTGCAGTAAGAACAACAAAAAGACAACTAAGAAAATACCAACAGAAACCAATGCATTTCATTCTAAACAGAATGAAGTTTGGAAGCTGCATTCCATTCATTTGCCTTTTAGCATTGTAATACCAATTACAAACTGGAGTTAGCACAGCAAGACTTGCTTTGCCCAGACCTCAATACAAGCAGCACAGTCCTGGATGGTCATCAGCTTGAACACATTATGCACAAGGAGGGTAGTTACAGGTCAGGAATGCTGAGCATTGGCAAGATTGTGTGGGAAAATGCATATGGCACCTGCTGACACCCTACACGCTTTCCAATGTCTTACTCCTTCAAGAACACTAAATAAACAAGTCAAATTTCTCATCCTGAGATTTACAACTTACGGGTGGGCAGATTGCTGTGCCTACATGGTGCCTCACTGAAGTCAGCGTGGCTCCGTGCAGGTGCAGCTCTCCATATGTACATAGTGAGCTGCAGGCTCAGAGCTTATACTTACTGTTATAAAAAAAAAATATCAAAGACCAGCAAAGAGCAACAAGAAACTGGTTTACACTTTTCCTGCACTTTAAGTAAATAAATGTTTTGGAGAGAAGTAACAGAACTGATCCTGGTTCAATTTCTTTTTCTCCCTGCATAGATGTGCAGGGAAAGGTCTCCCCAGAATAGCTCAGGAAAAGCAGCAGCACATATTTTTACATGCAAACTGTGGGTGTCAGAGTAACGGTAATCTAATCAGAGTAAACTATAAAGAAGTACGATTTGCTTCTGCTGAATCTATTTTGACTTCTTTATGTAGACATGGATCCTTAAAAAGAAAAGATATTGGCTGTAATATGCCTTGCTTTGTCAGGTCCTCAAAGTTTGGCTCAGGGAATGCATGGGAGTGGCATAAAGCAGACAGCTGTTCTTATAATCTTCACTAACCTCCCGTTTCATAACTGCTAGGTCATATTATAGGGAAAGCACATTGTAAGTATTACCTTTCAAAGTAACTTGGACCATACAGTTGTTGCTACATGAATACTTATGCTGGCATACAGGAGAGAAAGCAAAGCTTCTGCAGTCTGAAGAAAGAAAATGGGCCAGAACCCCTACCTCTGCTAGTGTGAGAAAATACAAGTTCCATTTTAGTCACCTAAATTCCCAGCTCTAACGCTGAACATCATAGACTGTACACTCCTTAAATCATAATTTTTCAATATGCTGTTCACTTTGCATGATGCCAGTTCATCACCTTAGCATTGATTCAGAAGCCCCTTTCCATGAACCAGCAAAGACTTGCAGGACTTATTTGATCAGATTTTGCATTTAATCAGTCTCATTTGCTTCTTGGAGTTTGAGAAACCTCAGGAGACAGTAAAGCTTCGTGTCATGACAAAAGCCGTTTTCAAAGCAAGATTATCTGTCCCCCGCCTTTACTCTGATTGCATATAATAACCAGGGGAAAAAAGAAAACCAAAAACAAAACAAAAACTCAAAACAAAAAATACCAACCCAAAACCCAGCAGAAACCAGCCTCTCTGAGCAGTCTATTTGGACTTCTGACACAGGCAGACCTTCAAGACAGCTTTCCTTAAATAACATCGACCTTATGACAGAGATATGACATTCACAAGCAGCAAAGTTAAGGGGCCACCTTTGCAGTCTCTTCCACGTTTCACCTTTGTAGCAGGTATTATGCAACCAGACACTTCCCCATCACATTTGAGGTTAATATCCTGCAAATTCATTCTTTTCCTACTCCAATATGCGCATGACAGATCACGCAGACCAGCCAGAGCAGAGCATGACTCCCTTCTGTCATGGATTCTCAGCACAAGAGCTGCTCAGAAAGACCATATACAATTTTCCTGCCACTTTGTGTATTCAATATATATTGCCCAAAAGAATTAAGTTTAGGAGTTTTTGCTCCACTGGGTTTTTAACAGCCAGAATAACACTTTTGGATTAGGAGACAGGACAGGTTTAGCTGTGACAGTACAGCAGAGCACAGACCACAGACCTGCGTGCGGCCTCAACCAGCATTCTTTCTCCTTGCCTGAAGAATAATCCAGCATGACAGTTTGTTTGATTTTCATAATAGAAAACAGTTTGAGAATATTGCAAAATATTTTCCAGTCACTTGGCTGAAACTAAGTATTTTCTAGTTAAAAAAAAAATTGTTGAAGCATTTTGTGAGAGAGTCTGTTAAGCCCATTGTTTGGGGACTACTTTTAAGCCCCTGTTCTTCAATTTCCTGAGCAATGCCTTACGCGGCAGGTTGTAATCACTTCCATCCTTTGCAATATTTTAAATATGCCTATTTAGAATTTTTTTTATGACTGTAGGTTTAACACACTGAACTACAGTGAGTTTGTCTTTCTAGCCATCTAGCCATTTAAAAAAATATGGCAAGGGTACGACCTACAACTTTTTTCTTCCAACCCCTTTTTAATGATGTTATGTAATAAATACCTAACATTTGAAAGAGTATGGAGTTTAAGATATCTTTTCTGTTAGATATTCACTGAATAACAAGGTTGGCAAAACCCACATTTTCTTAACTTTTTCTCCCCCCAGTAACTCCTTTTTCTGCAAGTGAAGCAAAAACCTTGCCTTTTTTGTGCTTCTGGAATTACAGCTTTTATGAGGTAAAGACACAGAAGAGTATCAAATCATCCACTAAAGTTCAATACCCAAGAGGAAGAGAAAACAAAAGCTTTGTATCTATGATACTTCTTTTCTTCCAGACCAAATGCTTCATAAAGAATTTTTGCTTTTATTACATGATGAAAAAAGTTAACCAAGAGTTTTATCTATTGTGTCTTCCTTAGGAAAAAAAACCCCTAGGTTTACACAAGACATAAGTAGGATGTCAGTGGAAGCAAATGCAGCATTCTTATTAAGAAAATGGAGTAATTTGAAAGCATAAACTACATACAAGCAAATCTATGCGTGCTCCTGTACATGGCCATCTTTGAAAATTTGGGCTTAATTATCAACACCTTTAGGCAAGTCCAACAATATTTAAAAAATTGCCAGGTCAGAGCTTTTGCTTTTAGTTTTGAACACAATTTATAGCACAAAGCAAAAGATCTTGAACATGTTCTGAAGTAGAGCAAGAAACTGTAAAAGCGCTTACATTTTATAGTGACCCAGTTAAAACTTCTTTCTCCATGAAAACCTTCATAAATAGGGTGTACTATGTTGTTAATATTCAAAGAAATATGCTTCAAGCATATCGCTCATCTGTTATATTGGTCTGCCATCTGTAGGTCACTGAGAAAATTCTTATTCCTGGCATTTCAGACTGCTTTGTTCATTACACTGCATTTTTCAGTAGATAGTAATTAGAAGTAGATAGTAATTAGAAGTATTACCATCAGCAATATCCTGTTCACATCATATACAGCTGATTTGCAAATCATTCGAGACATAGGATCATCACGAGAGACTTAACACTCCTCCACCCAAGAAATGCCACAATCCACAATGCATAGTTGGTCTGTTATTATCAGCCCTAAGAGCATCCTGGGATTATTAAGGTGTAAACTGGAGCCTCAGGAATGGCCATTTATACCTGGGTAATACCAGCTTCTCAGCCCTATGTCTTTAGGCATCTTGTCTCTGCTATGCCATATTTTAACTATATTATGTATGTGTGTGCGTGCACACATGTACAAAAATGTGTGTACACACACATTCTTGCATCCCACGCGATTTCTCTGCAGGTTTCTTCCAAGTGTCACATAAGCAATGTTTTTCAGGGATGCTGCATGAATAAAAACAATCTAATATCCTTAAGATGTAAAATACTCTTTCTGTTTTGAATGTCCTCAGCCAACCTCAGCTGCAATTAGTTGCGAGCAGTCGGATTCTGCAGCAAACAGGAAATGCTGTGTCGGCATGTCATGCTCACAGATGTCATTTAGGCTGCTCGGTAGGAACAAGTGTTCCTTCAGAGATTACTCCCTATCTGTTACAATAGGAAAAAATAAAGTAACTCTGGAATAGTTGAGACAAGATACAGATAGAGGGCTCAGTGCCAGGATGTCCCAGATCTGGGCAGGTTGTCTAGCACATTTCAGGGTGTAAATTAAGTTACAGTCCATTGGGATTGTTGTGTGTCACACCAGCAGAGACACACACAAATTCTCCTTAGATCCATGTGTTCTGCACTGCAGTGACAAGCCCTTTATTAGGGATAAATTGCTTGGAGACACTTTTCTACATTTCAGAGTCTTTCTGGAACAAAAAGCAAAGGAGTCTTTAGGTTTACAAATCAGTGAACAGGTTCATGCAATATAGAGTTGTTCATCAGTGATATTAAGTATTTGTGACCACAGTTCCCACACTTAAGTATGGATATGAAACTGTACACAGTTTCTATCTGTGAAATCTCAGATTCCTAACAAGCCTCTGATACTGCTGAAGTGAGAGAGATGCTCTTTTTGCTCAAAAAGTTTCAGACCACTGAAATCTACTCCACATGGTCTTGCCAAGTTTCATACAGTAAAAGAACATCTGCACTGCACCACATCTTATTGATCTGTGTGCAGAAATACCTTGGCTAGCTCTGAACAAATGGCTGGAGATGTAGAAGCAGCCGAGACGTCCCTGCTTTGACCAGCTGCAGTGGGACTATGCTGCTTCTAGGGCTCTGGCTACTGCTGCTGCCTAAAGCTGTGTTGCACAGCATTGATGCATGCACATTCACTTGGAGCAGCTGATATTTTCAACACACAGCTCTTTTTGTATATTGTAAACATGCAAAAAGAGACAGTAAAAGCATGGCTAGTGTATATGGTCAGCCCAGCCAAAATTTGTGCCCAACTCTAAAAGTTATCAAGTTAATTATCACAAAGGAAAAAGGAGGAAAAAAACCCAACAAACACCACCATCCTTTATGATCCCCACATGTATCACTCCTTTTCATGTAACAAACTGTTTTTTTCTGAAACATAACTGTATGCTGCTAAAAATATAGACCCCCCCCATCTGTTATCCCAGCCTTTCTTCTCCACCATTTAAAGGTGAAATACCTAGTCAAATCACTTCGAAGAATATTATAATCTTTTCTTTCCGAAATCTGTACTGAACTCCTCATCCAGAGGTGCATCTCTTAAAACATGGCATAGAAAGGATATGCCATACTACTAATTTATCCAAAAGTCAAAACAAAACACTACCAAGGTTAATTTCACTAATGTTAACTTGAGTGTTCAATTCTGCCTTGGATGGCAGCAAAGCTGGCACTTCACCTCATATTAAAAGAGCACAAGAGGAGGGAGGTTTCCCACACTTCCAAAATCAGAGCAGTGCCCTAGAGTAGGCATATTCTTGCAGCACATCCTGAAGTGAAACTGCAAAGGATTACTACCACCATTAGCAGAAGCAAGTGCAGACAGCCCACATCTATCCAATAAGCTCCCTGACACTTTAAAGGCATCTGGGGCTTATTATTTGTCAAAAAATGATGCCTATAACTTCCCACTCCACCTGAGCTTCTTAGCAGTAAGGCAGACTTTACTCCAAATTAATTTAGAAAGTCTTTCTATATTGCCACTGTTTCAAAAAAGAAAAGTAAGTATTATAACGAGGATCGACCAGTAGATGGTAGATCAGATCAAAGAGCCCGGTACCCTCTTTAAGACAGGTGTCCAAGAAAGCGTTTGCACTTAAACACAGAACTGATACTTCCCCTGAATTATCAGTATCCTGTACATGGTGATAAGCTCTACAGGCACTTACTAAGCTAGAGGTATTTTGTATTACATGTGCTAAGTTTTTTTTTCAGAACTTGTTTGGGTTCCTGCTAGTTTCCAGCCTCCACGCTCTCCTTTAGGAGAGAATTCTACATGCAATGGCTTGTGGCCTCAGAAGCACCATCTTTCGCACATTAAAAAAACCACCCACCCTGCAAAAAAACCAAAACAAAACAAAACAAACAACCCACAAAAAACCCCAACCACCAAAAAAAACAACAGCAAAAAACCCCTCAACACACCACCAACCCAACCCAAAACAAAACCCACAATCCAAAAAAACCTGTCACCTGATGTCTGCTGGACCTTGAACTGGAAGATTATACTGTGCAGGCAATTGAGCACTTTGGTTCAGACTGCCAGACAAGTTTTTTTAATCTAATCCTAAATTGCCTCAGGAACAGAGAGTGCTGTACACCACTCTGTTGTTTGAAAATACAGACAGCTATAGCCAAAATGCAAATTTAGCCTTTATGTTGAGAAATGTTAAATTCAGAGGAGGATTTCCTATTCTGCAGTCTATAGCTGTGGGCTCAAGCATCCCGCAACGAGACGCAGCATGAGTGCAGTCCACAGCCCCAGCATGAACTAGGCTGATGTCCTGGCCAGTGAAAAAAAAAAAAAATAAATCCTAGCTATCCTGTAACTACCACATGACTATATCTGTCACAAATATTGAGCCACGCAGGAAAAAAATCTGGGGCTGGAAACTTGAACTATCATTCAGAACTTGAGACAACGAGGTATGTTTCTAATTATTTTACTTTTCAAATGAACTTCTTTTCCTGTAGAAGCCTGCCTATGGCAAATAAATTGGAAACAAATCTAAGTTATATCATTGCACATTTGTGAGGTAAGCGAGCCACTGCAAGTCTATGCTCACAGCTTGACAACTTGAGAGTGCATAAAACTGCTACAATCTCAGGTGAGATGAGGTGATCTCTGATGAAGGACCAATTGGATTATTATAAACAACTTGCAGTTAAAATTAAGCCTTTTCTTGAAAAACCACTACAAATACAAGTTATTGGGTTCAGTGTGGGGATATTTGGGCAACTACTCAATGGTTAGTAGCATAGTGGAAGTCAGTCTGTTTTCCGATTACTTTTTGGAAATAACCATACTATAATTACTGCTGTACTTAAATATATGTATTCTTGCTGGTCAATACAGGTGTCTTGTGGCCTAAATAAAAAGCACTTCATGATTAGAAAGAAGATAAGAGCAATATTAGTTTTGTGAAGAGGACAAAGTTGTTTGAATCCTCATAATTTCTCTGACCGCAAAAGTGACAGACCCCAACATATTCCAATACTTGACTGTTCCAGCTGTGAAAACAAACTTTTCAAAGTTCCCAACCAGCAGGCTTTCACATTTCTGGGAAATGAAACACTACTAGTTGTTTTATTTATGGTATCTTTGCTTTATGACAGTTAATGAGCTGTAATTTTATAAAAGAGAACAAAAACAATACTTCGTGCCATCACAAATAGCCATCAGCATTATTTATTGCAGATGTTTTAATCTATTGTGGTAATAATGAAACATTCATTGTTTTGCTACCCTGAGCAATCTGTGAGAAATTTAAAATGACAAAAGCTCCCCCTCCTTCTCCCCCTGAAGCTTTTGCTCCTTTCCAGAAGGTTCTGTTGTGGAAAGGATAATGACGCGCTTGGTAAAAAGCATAGCTGAGGAAACAGCAAATGTACAGAAATAGTTTCACGATGAGGTTTAATCAATGCCTTCTGTAGAATGCAACTGTTTTGTAGACAAACAGGGCATTATAGGCCTCATTAAACGTTGACTATTAAGTCCTTGACTTGATAATATTAACGTAAAAGAAAGTTTCACAGTATTTACTCAGTGGTTTTAGTATTGCAACTTGAAGATGTACAAAAGTAAGTTGAAGACCATCAATTCAGATGCATCCAAGCCTCTGCTCTCATTAGAAACTACCATGGCTGTTCAATGATCTCAAAGCCAAGTAGAGAGGTTCATGCATGCAGAAAGACACCTACCAGAGAACAGTATATTGACCCAGTTTCCCCAACGGTTAGCGAACAGCTCTGCACTATAATCTGCCTTGTATCAGCAAAGGGTAGTGCTGGAACCTGCAAAAAGGCAACTCCTTCATGCTGATTCTTTGGCTTCCCATCCAGCAGGCAACGACAGAGAGAAATCTAGGATGACTTTACCACTTGAGCTGCAAAAGCTTCCACACAAAATCATCAGAAGCAAACAAAACCAAACCCAGCCCAATCCCTTGAGGCTCCCAGGACCAAGTTTTTGGTTCATGTTCCAGTGAACGTTTCACACTCCTCCTCCTATTTCTCCGTTAGCTCAACTATTGACTAATGCAACCCCATTCGCCTGGTAAAATAAGTAGACAACTTAATTTATAGCAGGTTTAGCATCTGTCAGGCAAGTAACAAGACAATCATTCGCAAGGGTCCATACCTAAGAGAACAGGCAATTACTCAGCTGTCTGGAAAAGACAAAAGAAAAACTGAAAAATTTGTAGCGTGGTGAGCTCATGTTCCAGTGGTTGACTTTCTGCAATAACACTAAGGAGCAGGGAGCCCAGCTTCCACAGTTCTCCAGTGTTTGCCAGCATTGTAGTTTCACTCAAGAGTCAAGTTTACTCACAGAAGAAATAGCAAGCCTCAGAAAAAGGCAATGTGTTGAGGAAGACAACCTATAGCTTAGCCGAAGCTGTTTTGAGCTCACCATTACAATCTTACTGTTATAATCCAGTCTTAAGGAAACAAGTAATTTGTCTTTATCACAGTTAAAACTTAACTCTTCAACAACTACCAAATGTATTGCCTATTCCAATTTTACTGAAAAAAACTTTTCTGTTACAGCTGCGAGAACGCACCACTCATGCTCACAGGGTACAATAGCTTACATTCAGCTCCTTGCTCAGGCCCCTTGAAGGAGTTTCTAGCAAGTACCAGCTCCCTGACTGTGCCCCAGACCTATGCCTTGTACATATTAATCTTCACCAAAACGACTGAAAGCACTAGATGAATCGCTATCCTCTGTGCCTACATTCCTACCCTAATCCTTGATTTCCACTCCTCGTATCAACCAGACAGTGCAAGGGGAGCACTAGGGACCTGGGATCTTGCCCTTCATCACAGCTCATCAGAAAGGGTCTTTAATACCCAAAGAATTCACTTTGTATTCAGTACTAAAGAAAGCAAAATCAAGTCTTGTGAAAGGCTGCAGTGAAAGAAGATCATGTTATCTTAAAAAGTGCTGCCTACAGTCTCTTAATTGCTTCTGCAATTAAGGAACTATAGATGGAATTTAACTGTGAACCCTGCTCAGAGGTAAAGTGACAATTAAAACCAGTGTTGTTACAGTTGAACTGCATTGCATTTCTTAAAGCATTTTCAATGACATGAGGTACTATTTCACACAATTTCACCCTAGCCATAGCACAGGTAGCATCTCAGGATAGGCTACGCTATTTCTCCAAGTGCATTAAAAGCCACACTCACCTAGCAACATTCATTGCTACATTTTCCTCACCAAGCCAAGCCTCAGGTATGTCCTCAAACTCTTTCTGTCCTTATCTACCTCCAAAATAGCCATATCTTCACAGCTCGATGTTTCTCCTTTGAATTAGCTCAGTGATGCTATCTGCTTCAGAAAGATACGGTCTCTTCAGTTTAAGATCTCACAGAACTAACATAAAAACTTGGTAATACTCACATTACAGCAGAGGTGTGGGCCTTGATGTTTGATTTACAGCTTCCTACAGTTTGTTTGCCAGAGCCAAGAGATCTGCCTCAGCTTTAAACACATTATTTGCGCAGAGGTTTTTCACAGACTGTTTTCAATAGGTATGCTTTCAAATGTAAAACAAGGTAAACGCTGCTGACAATTGCCATCAATGGAAGGAGATTCCTTCCCCCAACCAAATGAAGCTCTTCAAGAGAGTTAATTACATTGCTAATGGGATCAAAAGACAAAGTAGCATTCAAAATTGACCTTAAAGTAACCACCATGATGCAGAAATATGTAAAACAGGCAATGAGAGCTGTTTATTTGTGGCAAACCGGTAGATAAGCTAGTGATATTTGCCTGTGTTATGAACAGTAAATCTAGTTTTTTATTTACTTTAAACCAAATGAACCTATAATCCCACAGATGAGCTAATCCTATAGAGCAAGAAATCAAGTACTTAGTTCCAATAGAAAATTTTCATAGGTGCGAATATTTAACAGAGAATGTTGATACATTAAATCTATTAGAAGCATACAGATAGCCAGGAATAAGGTTCCAAAAGCATTAAAGATATGTTAGAATTAAAGGGCACTGTGCCATATAGGCACACTGCGATTTGCTTTGGAAGCTGTTAAGAAACCCAATTTTAGAATTGTAATTTTGAAGTTCGGTGCCCAAACTCTTAGCTAACCACATGCACTGGAAAAACATCACACTGTATGCAAAAAGACCACTAAAGCCCCAGAAAAACCCAGCAAGCCAGATGATAACTGTGCCATACACACCACAGAACAGCAGTGAGTCCAAACGTAAGACTGAAGTGGACTCAGTATAATCACAAGCAAAAAGTGTGGTTCCTAAGGCTGAAGGTTGAATCACAGAGCAAGCGCCCCTCAGAAGTACAAGGGGCAACCTCATGCTTCACAAGACTCTGATGACTGCTTAGAGAGATGCTAGGATGCTTTTTGAGACAGCAGCTGTTGACATTAAAAACAAAACAAAAAGAACGCACAAAATACCAGCAGGTGATCCCAAATTGCTGTTAGGAGAGATAATTGCTAAAGAGATTCTTAGGTCATCTTTATGCAGAAACTTCATACCCAAACCAGTTAACTCCCAACATGCCTCCATTAGCTAGAAAACAAACCTGGAGAAACGGTAGTTCTGTGAGACCACTTCCTTGACCTTCTTTTAAGAATGTTTTTGTAGGAAGGATAATGGAGGATTTTCTAGTACAGTAAGGATTGTTGTTCCCATAGCTTCAGGACATTAGCAACCTAATACACCATGCATTATCATTTAAGAACTTTTACCACAACTATTAATTGCATTTATGCAGCATGTTAAAATAATCATGAACACATTATATTAAGCAGTTCTTATTAAGTTAAATGCAACTACAATTTACCCACTTTACAGTTAATGACAAGGTACAATTTTGCTCTTCACTGAACTGTATGTAGCTTATTCAGCTGACAGGGCCACAATTTTATCTTTCAGACATTAAAATCATCAAGCACACTTCAATCCCTTGTAATCAAAAGCTTCCTTTGCTTTTCAGCAACCTTAATCACTTCATCGAGATCAACAAGACTCAAACTCTTTTAGATACCACTTTCCTAAAGCCGGGTGGGGGAAGTTTTGGAAGAGAAATGAGTTCACTCACTTTGATATTCTGGACTCAGTAACAAGAAAAACTCTGACTCTAGATTACCAACATCAGAACTAGAGATATGCCATGTGCTGTATTAAACTGTCAGCCTCAGCATATCTAGGACCCTGCAACCAATGTTAAGACTTCAGTGAAAAGAAAAAGAAAAAGGGGGAAGGGGGTAACATCCAAAACAGTCCACAAGGTAAGTTTTAACCACAGAAATTAAAACAACACAGAGAAAAGGATTCAAGAACAGCAATAGAAAAAAAAGAAAGTTATTTTAGCTTTGTCTCCCCATGCCAATTTAAGTTACCAACTCAAGGCCAAAGCCCACCATATGATTATTTCCTCAAGGAAAACTATTTAGGTAACCTGTTCCCATCTCATTGTTTCCTTCTTTCTGCCCCTACAAGAGGGCACACATTAAGGTTTATTCCCTCCAAATTATTTCAT
>WEKW01009146.1:828-13617 GCA_013389905.1 Sula dactylatra
TTCTAGTACCTCTGCAAAGATGTCTATTTTCTGAAGGTGGTCCATAATGAATGACACAATCAACGTTTTCAAGTGTAGTTTCTCATTCCATATCACATATCATGCTTCATGTACCATGAGTCCTTTCTGTATGGATTATACAGTTAAAAGGAAAAGCACTAAACAGGAGGAAATAGCTGGTGTACATAATTTTAATGTTTATTTTTGTAGAAACAAGTTAGAAACTAAAGAGAAAGAAAAGCATAAGCCAAGATAGAGGAACATGTGACTCTCAAAGCTTTTTCAGCTGTTGCTAGTCATTCTGGTCAATCTGATGACCACGGGTCACTAAATGACATTGCTTTGTCTTTGTGTATTCAAGTGATAGCAGGAATACAAGCTGAATCTCAGAAAATGTGTCCTAGAAACACTTCTTTTTAACAGAAGGCTAAATAGATTTCATATTTTGATTGTATACTTCTGTTGATATTTCAAATATACCTGACCCAAAGTCTTTCACAGAGTGATGAGCTGGAAGAATTCTTTTACATTTACATAGCAGGATTAGGATTTGAAGTAAAAACTGTTGTCATCCAGCTGAATCTCAGTCAGAATCAGTTTTCAGCTCTGTAGTTAAATGTACTTAATTCACAGCAAGAAATTATTTGTTGGTATATACTGTAAAGTAATGACTTTTCTTGTTATACCTTTAATTCTTGAGGTAATAAAGTACTTATGAAGGTGTTCGATTTACTGATAGGGAAGCTAGTCCATTATACAGCTGATTTTAATGAAAAATACGTTCCTTTCTGATTGATAATGTTCTCAGAAAGAAGGCCCTGTTTCAAACCACTGATTTGATTGATGTGAATTACCCAGTTGCATTGCCTGTCTCTCTTCACTGACTGCAGAGGGGGACTACCTAACAATGTTCTCTAACCGAGGTGTCTCAGATAGGTGGCTTAATTAGAGGAGTAAGTCCATGTGAAAATGTTCTCCACAGCAGCTGTCTGAAAATGATTAATGCTTGTTTTGGGTAGCACTTCCAGGTTGACACAAAGATTCGGTCTTCATTTTGTTAAATGAACACCACAGGTTTACTATATTTCAAACCTTACTAGTGAGGAACACAAAGAGGTTAAGAAACATAACTCAGAGGTTATTCCACATGAAGGGAGTCAAGGGAATTCAAGTAAAGTATCCAAAGTTGCAGTCCTACTGCTTCCATTCAACTGTCATTATCTCTGGAGACTCCTATGAGCTCTAATTGCCCACACTTTTTCAAAATAAGTGGGCATGTTACCATTTTGCTCCTAGACATGCACAAAAATATGTCAGGCTTGTCATGGTTAAGCAATGCAGTGATTATCTTTGCCTATCTCATTTCAGGACTTCAGCCTGGTAGATGAACAAAGGTCTGCTATGAAACTCAGCTTACAAGGTAACAGCAATCATTACATGATTCCTTTTACAATGAAGTACTGTAAAAGCCTAAAGTGGTGGATAGTCTCAGCAATAAACTACATACTCTCTACACAAAGCAGCCAGAACATGAAAGAAGCAAGTAAAGTGAAGTTTGTTATACAGTAATATAGCTGAAAGAGACAGGATAACATCCAGTCAGGTTATAAAATGTGTTTGTTTGGGTTTTTTGGGTTTTTTGTCTTTTTTTTTTTTCTGAACAACAATCTAGCAAGCAAAAATAAAACCCTTCTGTTTTACTTGTCTCTTCTTTGTATTGTGTATAATGCAATATTCATTATGGAAAATGCACTCTTGGGAGGAGTTTTGTCATGTTTATTTTAACATTTGGTGATACAGCTTGCACACTGCAATACTCCCTTTGGGAATTCTCATGTGGTTTTACAGAAAGGTACTAGCACATCCTGTGCCTTTTTTTAATAACAGATGACAAAAAGAAGAGAAGAATAGGCAGCTAGTCCTTTAATTTTTATAGATCTAGATAAAGATTATACTAAGCTGGTTGGTGTGAATCCCATTTCCTGATCATTTTACAGTCTTACAACAAGATGGCCATCAGAACTTTTGAAGCAATGGCTGTCCCATTCCTGTTGTGTTGGACTTTAAAAACAGTACATGGAGATTCACTACTCTGCAATGAGTTGATGTCAGTTTATAAAAGAACTGAGATTTTGTAGCTAAAAGAAAGAAAGTGTAAATATCGGCTGAGGTTTATCACATAGTACCATAGAATGGTTTTAGTTGGAAGGCACCTTCAAAGATCATCTAGTCCAACTCCCCTGCCATGGGTAGGGACATCTTTCACTAGATCAGGATGCTCAAAGCCTCATCCAGCCTGACCTTGAACACTTCCAATGATGGGGTACCCACAACTTCCCTGGGCAGCCTGTTCCAGTGGCACACCACCCTCATTGTAAAGAATTGCTCCATCATATCCAATCTAAATCTACCCTCTTCCAGTTTAAAACCTGTGTCTCCTATCCTATCACTACAGGTCTTGGTAAAAAGTCCCTCTCCATCTTGCTTATAAGCCCCCTTTATATGTTGACAGGCTGCAAAAAGGTCTCCCTGGAGCTTTCTCTTCTCAAGGCTGAACCACCCCAACTCCCTCAGTCTTTCTACACAAGGAGAGGTGTTCCATCCCTCTGATCATTTTTGTGGCCTTCCTCTGGACCAACTCTAACAGGTCCATGTCTTTCCTGGACTGAGGACTGCAGAGTTGGATGCAGTACTCCAGGTGGGGTCTCATGAAAGCAGAGTAGAGGGGAAGAGGAATAGAAGGGGAGCGGGACAGAAATACCTTCCTCAGCCTGCTGGCCACACTTTTTCTGCAGCCCAAGATACTATTGGCTTTCTGGGTTGCAAGTAAACATTGCTGGCTCATATCCAATTTTTCACTCACCAGTGTCCTGAAGTCCTTCTCTGCAGGGCTGCTCTCAATCCATTCATCACCCAATGAAGAATTACTAGGGTGGGGGCAATGTGGAAAAAGTCTGGTTCAAAATCAGTCAGAATAAGCACAAAACATTTTTATTAATTTAAACTTAGCTTTGGAATAGACCCCATTTCTGGACTGTCTGTGCCTCAATCTCTTGACTGGTAAATTCACTGTCATAATAAGCGTTTAATAATTTTTATATCAATGCTGTTTAGAGGTGATGAAATTAAACCTGTGTACAGAAACTTCCTACAAAGTCTCTACAGCTGAAAATCATAGTGAAAGACTTGAAACCTAAATTAGAGTAAAGGATTATTTTGGTCTGATATCTTGATTAAAAATACTTAGTAAACAAAATGTTTTGGTTTGACAGATTAACATAAAACTACAGCAAATCTCAATTCAGAGAATTTACAGAATAATCAAAGGCTATAAGAACATCTGAAATTAAAAAGGAGTTGGAGGGTTGTTTTTCTCTTTCCTCCACATACTCTCAATGAGCATGGATGCCAATTACAAAGGTAATGCTGTGATGTTTAGGGTTGAAAGGGTTTTTCTAATACATACCGCTCAAAGCATTATTCTCTAGAAAACAAAATCCTATGTACCTACTGTGTAAAACTCAATCAAGCACTTCCTGACAAGGTGCAAAGAGACAGTGTTTTGATGTTTCCTCCCCTGAAATACATTTTTTAAAGATTTTTTTTCTCTATTTCTTGTCTCTGGCTTCCTTAGATTTGATGCTTTGTGAAATGTTCCTGCCTTTCTGATTTCTTTTAAATCCTACAGTTATTTCATAGGTTTGAGATATTTTCTATTAATCCTTCTTTTATTGTCATTCACACCCTGTGTCTTTGATGTGGAAAATACTGATAAGTCACTTAAACGTGGTCCAATTAGTGTCTTCACTGACCATGTTTTTGTTTATATATGAGCCATTTTTGGTTCTGTTAGATGTGTTCAGCCTTTCTTTCCAAATTCTTACCTTTCCTAACAATGTTACAAATTCCCCTAACGATGCTGGGTTTTTTCATTGCTATGAAGTCTTTGTGACTGAAACTTAATTTGTGAAATACATTTGTCTGCCAAAATAACAGCAGACACCTGAATGTATCAAGGGATATATAATAGGATAGATGGAACATTCAACTTTACATCACTGCTTCAATCACCCTAGGTCAGCACTGAACAATTTTTAGTCATTTTTTCATGTCCTAAATTGATGGTCTCAGTTAATTTCTTAGACCATATGTGAGACAGCATTGTGGTACACTTAGTGGTAAGTTCAGCTGAAAAGAATTTTGTCACCAGTGATAGAAATAAGAACATGTTGTTCACCAGTATTGTACAAAGCCACAATGGCTTCACATCTAGAGTACCACGTCTGGTTTTGGACTTTGCACCTCAATACAAGTATCTACTTCTTGTGTATAAGTTTGATGTGGTAAAAAGCTCTCTTGCAACAGACTGAAAGCATTATATGTATAGACAAACTCTAAAAAAATTAACCATTAAAGGTTATAAAAAAATTAGTGTGAGTTTAAATACATACATTAACAAATAGTTAATACTGATAATTTTTGTTTTGTGGAAGTAAGAGAATTTTTCCAAGGAGAATCCATGGTTCCTTTGAGTCTCAGTGTAAAGTACCTGAGCACATTATTAAAGACTAAGCCATAACAATTTAAATCTGAAAGCACATACAGTATCATTTTAATAAGATAACAAATAAAAAATTATTACCTTGTGCAATGAAGACATATATTATACCTGCAGGGTCAAAATGAAAATTCTCTTGTCCTAACATGCTACCATGAAAATTCCTGGTACTTTAGTTATTACTCTCTTTTTCTTCCAAAATGTGAAGAGATTTACTTCTCTGACTGTACACTACCTTGCTGTATGACAGCCTTTTCCTGCTGAATGTATAATAGATAGAAATAACTTCAGCTATCCTTAGGTATTCAAAAGTGAAACATCTAAGTCTCAGCTAGGCACCTTTAGATCCCTTTGTGCTCTGAAGCACAATTCATGCTGCATGATCCAGACACGTGTCAGTATGACATGACTCACCCTATGAAGATGCCCATTTTTCTCCACTGACTATAAAGTCTTC
This sequence comes from Sula dactylatra, assembly GCA_013389905.1. Lineage (NCBI taxonomy): Eukaryota > Metazoa > Chordata > Aves > Suliformes > Sulidae > Sula > Sula dactylatra. Next base: position 5,844 of record WEKW01009146.1, read on the forward strand.
ATTGTCTAACTTCTGGATGTATAAATTAGAAAAGATTAATCTACTCTGACTTATTAGTGTATGTTGCTTGTTGTCATATTGATAGCTCATTAGTAGACTTTGCATTATGTTGCTTATTCTGCAGCCAAATAAATCAAAACAAATGGTGATATAAATGCACCGAAATTTTTAAGGTATCTGGTATTTGCCATTTTCTACGTTTCTGCTAGTTGCGTCATTTTCTGTCCTCAGGTTATTTTGTCTTCGGAAGGAAAAAACCCAAAATATTATTTGATGNTTTGTTACCACTACAATTCTCTCTGAAATGATTGTCTAAAGAATAAACATTAGGGTTGAAGTGAAAAGTTGTACCTTCAACTATGTTTCACTACAAGATGTAAAAAGATAAAGTTGCATCGTTGTCATCTTTATCTTACAATACTGAAAATGAGCTTTGAGAGAGTGGGATTTACATTGTGAGAGACACAGGAGGCATGATGCTTTTGAAATAAGTAGCTATATTTGTCCTTTTATATGCTGTTATGATTTTACATGTTTAGCTTTTATTTCTTGCAGGAAAAGCAATTTACTGCCTGAATTAGTGCATGCAAGGCAGACAGTAAAGTTCCTACTGAACTCCATGTCTTTGCTTGCGGAGACAGCATACCCTACTCTCAAAATTGAAATGCTTCAGCACGTCTTTTGCATAGAAGAATCTTCAGTTAACTCAAAATTTGAGTTGTGGAGCCTGAGCTCTGACACTCCAAAAATATTGAAGCTGCAAGGTCTCATGTTCTGAGTAGGAATTCCTACAAATCCTGCTGTGATAAACCATCCTGAAAGCTGAATGTATGTAAACAGTTCCTTCCTCTAAATGCTGCCCTACTTGCCTCAGGAAACATTAAAGGAGGTAGCCAACCTCTCAACTTTGCTTCCAGAGCTCTGCAGATTTTCTTTAAATTTCTCTCTCTACTTATTTAACATCTGCATTCTTCTCTGCCCATTCTACAGCTATGGGAAAAAGCTTCCCCAAACCTCAAACAAGCCACTGAGATTTGGAAACAAGCAGAAGTTTGCTTTTCAGTTCATTATCACCAGCATAAGTCCTGTGCAGAGAAAACAGATAAATTTGAGTTATATTTTCCTGAATTTCCTAGCAAGCTTGAGAAAACAGCAGTATGCTTTCCCATATCAACTCATTACCAGTGTTTGTTAAATTTTGCACTCAAAAATATCTATGTAACACTTACTGCTTAGTAAGATATATCTTACCACATAATCATAAAATATGTTAAGAATTCAGACCACTATCCAGCTGAACCCTTAGCATAATCTTTCTCATAAAAAAAGCCCCAGAGAAATGCTATTTTTTGAGCATATGTCTTCAGCTCTGGAAGTAAGATCAACCTATTAAGGAAGTATTAAAACCATACTTTTACTACTGGTTTCAATAGGATGCTAAGTCTGTACTGCAATTGTTTGCTTTGTTGTTTATGTATTAGCATTTATTGTCCTTCTTAGGTAGTAAGCATACAGTGTAAGGTTATACAAATGTTATTGTACAGTGTTGAAATGCTTCTATTTCTAAAATGCAACTTTTGTGAAACTGCAAATGACACATTTTCATATAGTTTTAAAAAATGTTTACGTATAAACCTCTATTGAGTTTTATATGATTACTGACAACTTCTCATATTTCTTCTCGATCCCCCCTAATTTATACTTTTCTACCATTTCCTATGTGTATTGGGTGACAGGTTGTTTGTAAACATCGTATTTGTATTACCCCCCCTTTCAGCACTGATAATTTTTACCCAGAAATATTCTCTGTCATACAACTCTCCATGTTGATATGTTTACATGTCAGCTAATTCTAAACACTTAAGGAAGCTCTCAATTACTGTATTATGAAGACATATATTTCATCCTTTTCAAAGATGTTTAAAAAAATACTAATACAATAAACAAAGCAGAAAATCCTGTGTGAATCCAGTGTTGTCACTATTTATATATTGTAGTAGCCAGTGGCTTAAGAACCAATTATGATAAATGAGGCAAATATATGTATAAAATATCCCAAACAACCCAAAGAGCTTAAAATCCGAACAGCTGCACTTATTGGTTCCTTCAGAAATAGCTGTTATTTTACTTGCTCAGAAATGTAATCTAGGCATGAGCATTAAAATATTTTGATAACTGACCTTTTTATTTTAGGCTTCTGCTCTAACATAGGTATAACTGGACCATTTCAGAAGAATTTTAACTCTTTAAAAAAATTCCAAATATAATTTGTTTTTTAAAGAAGAATTGCTCTAAATAATTTTGAATAATTTAATTCTTGTTTTATCCTTGTCCATTACGCACCTCCATGGTATCTTGGAAAAGATGTATTCTTTTTTAGAGGCAATCGTAAGAAGAACTTAATAATACATCTACCACTCTGATCTCTCTCATTCATGAAACAGCAACAACAAGCAAACAAACATAACAATTTTTAAAAACTTCACAGACATCCAAAGACTTTACATATTTCAAAATAATGAATCTTTCTTTCAGGAAATTAGTGATAGTTCCCAGAAAATTTGCCTCATAGCTTGAGTCTGCATACTGAACAGTGTAAATCCTTGAGTCGTCTTTTGAAACTGAGTTGTATTATTCAAGTTTTCAAAGTTTCTTTTTATTTAAATGGGGTTAGTAGTAATCATAGCTCACCTGACTTTCATGTAGCTATACATAGTATTACTTTACTGGAAAATAAAAACATCTCTGTGGGAACTTTACATTTACTTTCTATGTAAATTATAATCATTTTAGACAACGAAGTGTAGGCATACAGATAATTCCAGTCTTGGGTGCCTATTCCCAATACGGAAAGTTCAGAGAGGGGATAGTCAGCCTGGGGGTATTATTGTTTACAACCATGATTCTTTTTATAGCTTTTTGAAGAAAAGGAATTCAGTGTTACCAGTACTGGGTTGCTCATAATATTATTGATAATAATTGTATAGTAAATAAATAATAAAGGTGTTACATTTCTTCATATTCCATTTTGTTTCTTCTTGCTATTCTAGAGCCATGTGTTATGCAGAAGATGCAAATCAGCACTGGGAAAATGATAACAACAATTTCACTTGTTCTTATACGTAGTATATTTATAGTAATATGTTTTGAATGTGACTATAATAGAATTTCAGATATAGTTAATTTCATACCAAAAGAATAGCACGTGTTAAGGATTCTTTTTTTCTTGCTCCACTTAAAATACTGATTTCATTTATACTGTGAGTTTTGGGAGCTGTCTTACAGTGCTATAAAAGAAAAAAAAATAATCTGTACTCTGTTGTGTGTTATATTTCAAGCATCCTTGATAGTGAAATCAGTGGAATATGGGCAGGGTTATTTTCCAGCAACAAATGAGTGTTCTAGAAACAGAAAAATAAGATTAATAAATGGAAGCTATAAAATACATTAAGATTTTGAATTTGCAATTCCCTGAAAATGTCTACCTATTTCATATACATGCATAAACATATTTTATTTGCTTTCAGAAGACTATCAGTCTGCCTCTGTCAGACATTGTGATAAATCATCTAGATTTGAGCTTCTACACAACATTCTCTTAAAATATTTAAAACTGGATTCAGAGACTTAGACTTAGCTCAATCTATTCTACAGTTAAGTCTTTCTAGACAGGAATGCTAAGAAACATTTATCACATATTCTACCATAGCTTCCTTATGTGGAGAAATAACTCGCAGCTTTTTTAACTGTTCGTTATACAGTAATTCAGACAATGATTTGTTACTTCATTCTTTACATTCTTATTTAAGTAGGCCAGTTTAACGTGCTTCAGCTGAAATTGAAAATGCCTATAAATCATATTAAAAATACTAAATAATTTCTATATGTAAATGTCTCTTTTCCTTCTGTCAAGGGTAGACAATCTGCAGGTAATCTGTGTCACAGTCTGGCCATGAAGGTACGTAAGAAGAATGGATAAAGCATCAATAAACTCATATCAGCAAAGACGCAAGAAGACTGTGCCAGCCAAAGAGCAAATACTACAACAAAGAAAGTATCTGATATTGTAGGAGCATAAAATATGTAAAACAGTGCATTAGGCTTGTCCACCTCTCTCACCATGACTGCCTAACTCCTCGGCAAATTTTTTTGGTGCTGTATTGCCTGGACACAAGACAGTTTTTACATTACATCAGTGCAACACTATTTACTTTATGCCTACATGCAGCAACATACAAACGTTGCCTTTCAGGGTTATTCATCTAATCCTTCTCCACAGCAATAGCACCAGCAAAAAAAAGCATGGACCTAATCTTCTCCTTTACATGAGCAGGATGTGTTACAGAAGCAACTCAATTCAACTATAGGCTCTGATTCTTCTGGTCTTTCAGATGCTGCAAAGCAAAAAAGAGAGGGATGCATGAGCTCCCATCATGGTTTAACCCCAGCTGGCAACTCAGCACTACACAACCGCTTGCTCACTCTTCTCTCCCAGCAGGATGGGGGCAAGAGAATTGGAAGGGTAAAAGTGAGAAAACTTGTGGGTTGAGATAAGAAGAGTGTAATAATTGTAAGATGATAATGATCATGATCATGATAATAATAACAATAATAATAATGTAATGAAAAGAATATAACAAAGAGAAATAAAGCCCAAGAAAGAAAAATGATGCAAATGAAAACAATTGCTCACCACCAACCGATCAATGCTCAGCCGAGTCCCTGAGCAGCGGACCCCCAGACAACCTTCCCCTTAGTTTTATTGCTGAACATGATGTCATATGGTATGGAATATCCTTTTGGTCAGTTGGGGTCGGCTGTCCCAGCTGTGTCTCTTCCCAACCTCTTCTGCACCCCCAGCCTGCTTGCTGGTAGGGTGGGGTGAAGAGCAGAAAAGGCCTTGACTCTGTGTAAGCACTGCTCAGCAATAACAAAAACATCCCTGTGTTATCAACACTGTTTCCAGCACAAATCCAAAACCTAGCCCCATACTAGCTACTATGAAGAAAATTAACTCTACCCCAGCCAAAACGTGCACAGCTTCCTTCCATTTCCATCAGTAGTTTACAAAAAGGCCAAGCACAAAAAATTAGTGTTATGGCAGCTAATGAAAGGAGTGTGATTTCCAAATCTCTCACTCCTCTGCTCTTCCTTTTTGAATAGAGGGAATCTTCAATGTCTGCAATTCACCACTAGCACCTGCCATTCCACCTGCCTTTCAGGATAGTAAAATGGCTAATGAAGCTTTTTTATAGGAATAATTCTTCCTGCGCCTTTTACTGGGCAGATGTTTTGGGCACAGAATTAGAGCCAATGGAGCTTTTTGTGCAATCTCTGAACAATTCAGTGTTCACAGTTCCACACTGCTTGTTTTTCTAAGACTTCTCAGAAATTTTTAGACTGCAGAAATTTTAAGAACTTTTTTAAATTTCTTGAATTTTACTGATGAAAAGTATCATACCTATTATAATAAATGTAGTTTCCCCAACAGATCAACCTGGCAAAAGGCAAATTTGTTCCAGTGAAACCAAAGGGAAAGGTGCATACTGATGTTATGAAGGCCATTCTCAACACTGAGAGTCTGGTCATAGCAGCTGAAATGCTCAACTCCCCTATGCCAGGAGAAGAGCTTGAAATCTCTCAAGGGCTTTCAGTTTCTTCAGCAGCCCGTCATGGAGGAGTGCACCAGGTTCTGGAAATCTGCTACATTCTCCACATCACTGTGGGGCTGAGCAACTAGGTAGCAAGAGAAAGGGAATTTATCTCATATAATACAATTAAAATAGTAATTTGGGCTAATCTTTTGGATAAGTTGCAATTTTCTCATTAGCAAATGCACGTAGATATTTTTAAATTCCGTTTTGATAGTGTTATGCAAGCAACTGAAAAGCTTGAATCTTCTTTGACTGAGTAAACACCTTGTGACTCTACACCCAGGATGTAACAGTTATGCTGGAAGGTACAATTCTTCCAGAAAGTATGTTAAAGGATATAACCAAAGCTCACATACCGAAGTGTTTTCCCTCTGCTTTTATAGTAAATTAAGAAAGAATTAAATGAGTTTTTATTTAATCACAGCTGGAACAATAGGATCTTCTTCCCAAGGTACAGAGCACTGTGGCAAAGTCTGAATGGAAGCTCAGCCATGTATTCTGAAAGGTTTCCTCTGAGACTTTTTACAATTGTGATGGCTTTGGCAATGTTTTGATTACAGCTGACTATCTCAGTATATGTGGGATGAACCAGAAAGCAAGCTGACAGTCCGATAAGCAGTGTGAGTTTGGTCTTGAGAGAAATAAAGTTCCTTTAAGTGCAAAACTCTTTGGAAACACAGTTTTAATTTCTAAACAGGGAAACTTTTGGGTTTTCTTTTTCCTTGAAATGTATTTGTTACAAGCTCCTTAAGAGCTTCCCTATTCTTCCGAGCTAGAAAGCTATGCTAGAAAGTTTTTCTGCTTATACTTGCTAGCAGAAGACAGTCCTTCCTCGTCAGCCTCTCTGTCAGTGGCTCTCTAAGCACCTCATTTGATTAATTGGAAGGGCATAGAGTTTACCATTGGATAACCTGAAAATAATCCATGTGGATCCTAGCCACTGAAAAAGTGCTCCAAAAGCCTACTTAGAACAAGATTATCACCTGTATGAAATGAAAGGCACATTGGATATGTTTACACATAGGTACTTTGTGATCATCTTTTTAGAAATCAGGTTAAAATTAAAACAAATCAAAGCATTTATTCACAAAATATGTAACATAACAGGGCTTTGAAGGACACAGGTGAAAAGCAAGAGAGTAACCATGCTTAATTTGCTTTACCAAAGATCAGTTCCAAATGGCCTTCCCTCACCCCCATTTTCTGACAACTGGTAACAATATCCCAAGCATTCAACAGCTCAGGTCCTAGTTCATATTCTACACACACACTGCAGTGAACCTTCAGCTAAGGAAGGATGTTATGTTTTGGTGGTCACACCTCTCTTTTCTTGGGGTTCATTAAAATTCAACTTTTCTTTTTCCTGTTAGGCCTTAACTTACACAGCAGTCTGTTTGGATCCTCTCTTTGTGGGCTTCTTCAGAAGTTCCAATGACTTATTGGGAGGCAGGTTAGAATATTTTGCATGCTTATTCGAACTGTTGGCAAATCATTAGCCATAAAGAGAAAAATCACGGAAGAGTAGAATGCCTTTTCCTAGTCAGTAAGATAATGTGTAAATAACAGTGTAAAGTCTTCAACATAAAATTGTAAATTGAGAACCATGACTTCTGAAAGTATAAAATGGAGTGACTTCCTGTGATTTTTACCTTCACTTTGGAGTGAGAATAGACTTACATCAACTGATGGAATCTGCAATCATACTTTAAGATCTGTCATAACTATCAGGAAAATAGAAATCTTCAAATAAATTCTATTTAAATAACTGTTGTTGCACCAAATAAATACCTGATTCATGCTTTTAGATTCTCTTGCTATTAAACATGATGTGGGAAGACCTTGAGCATTGTCCAAATCCTCAGAGTTAAGGAATAGAGTGCCCTGGGTCAGCATTTGTGGAGTGATCCTCTGTACTCAGAGAAGAAGAAATAGCATTAGTAAAGCAGTTTAAAAGGATGTTAGTAAAGCTGGTTGGGGAAACACTTTAGAGACCAGATTAAATGTGACTTGGATGAGCTGGTGATTGAAACATTCACTATGATCTTTTTCTTTCACTTTGGTACTATCTCCATGCCATTCCTCTCTACAGCTGCCTTTCAGCCAATTTACACACTCAAGTC
>WEKW01009147.1:1111-18725 GCA_013389905.1 Sula dactylatra
AGGAAAATACTGGAAAAAATAAAATCTTGGCTTTTTGATGAAACAAAAAAGCCCCCCCACCCCCACCCCTTCCCCTGGCCAATCTTTAGATAGTTACTTTTCAGAAGATTTTAATCCACTGTAAAAACATGATTGAACACCCAAAAAGGGGGGGGGAGTCATCAACTTTATCGCTTACCTTTTATAGGATTTAAATGTCAGTTTTGATAGATATTCTGGTAATGTATATTCAGTCTTGTATAACAGTGACATCAGCCTCTATTTGTCAGCTCCTTTACTCTCAGCCTATGGTTGTGTTTCTGTTCTCAGTCGTTCACATGACTATAAGATTGGGGAAGACAGAACAGAAGAGGATTATCAAATTCAATGGCCACTGTAAACTTATCATAAAATGTAGCAATCTGGGCTCCGATGACAAAGAAAATTCTGCCTGAGTCAGTCTCAGCATTTACAGCCATAAATACAGGAATTTTTATAGGTTTGCTTTTGTTAGGATTCATCAGTATGATGATGGCTTTGATTAGTAAGGATCTCCACATGTCATTTTTGACAGACGGGTGGCACTACCCTCACAGTGTACCAGGAAAAAAAAAGATGGAGAGAAGTCTTTTGCAGCTTATCAGCAGCACATAATAAAAAATTGGCTTGGATAGGATTCACATTTTTGAGATTCTTGTTCCAAATCCAAACAACATGCACTAGGCCAATCTGTCTATTTATTTCCGTTCTGTATTTACAATAGGGTGACATTTAGGCAAGTACAGTGTTAACTGCCTTGCAGGTACCTCTAGTTATTGACATCTACAATTAATCACAAAGCAGGTACACTCTTGATTCAAACATGCGAATTTTTATCACATCACCATGGAAATGTGATTATTTACCAGATGCTGAAGCCATTTTTTTTTGGTAGGACAGTTTCTGTTCTCTTGGCTTTTTCTGAAATTGCAAACTAAGATGTCAGATATTGTCTGCTACAAAATAGCTAGGTCTTGAGGGCAACTAGAGTAGTTTGTCAATGTCACAGATCTTTTCTGTAGAAACGACTGCCTGAAATCAATTCATAGAAAATCTGGTCCTGCGGTAAACAGAATTTGGTTTTCATGGCATACTATATGCTGAACCAAAACAATACACACTTTTTCAATGGTACCAAAATCACTTGAAAAAGGGGATTGAAATAGGTGCTTAGAAGTGTATGAATCATGATCAAGATTTTGTCAGTGAAAAGTTTCTGGAATTTGCTGTCCTTTGATGTCCTTAGATGTGAAGTAAGCTGTCAGGATGAAATGCTGGAAAACCAAAAACCAAAGAAAAGAAACCCACATGCAAAGACATTGGAAGTAAATTCCATGAAAATTTCATTTCTGTTTTCATCTAGCATTGAACATGTGTTAGAGTTTGATTTTTTGCTTAAATCTCTTTTTCTATGCATAGTTTTCTGTGTGGTAGCCACTTAGTTTTCAGCTTTCCCAGCACCTTTTAAACTCCATTTCTGCCTACCATCCTATCTTACTGTAGATTAATGGTGTTATATATCTTCTCCGGATTAAAAATTATTTTGAAATTTCTAGGAAGAAGATAGGTAATTTTTTAGTCCACTAGTTCTGTCCTGCTAAAGCCAGTGGCAAAAATCCTCCTTGTGTCGATCACTCAGAACCAAGACCAAAGAATGCTGCAGTGCACTTTGCATAAAGCCATAGCTTTACCTGCCTGTTTTCCTTTAATTCAGTTGAAAATCATTTTTGTGGGTGTTTTTGAATTTAGCAAATCAGTACTTCTTGTAATAGCAGCAGCATCTACCTTAGAACTGGTATGACATTTAATTACCTATTCTATGTCCCTCTTTTGCAAGCATTGTCTCCTATTCTCTGTGATTAGAAATACAATATCAAGTGGGCTTTCCACCCAGGGCACAATGATTTGTGTGGTTTCTTTCGGAAAAGGCAATTTTGCATTCTGTGGGGAGGCATGGAAGCAGGGTGATAAAGAGCTGGGCAAGGTAGCTGTTGTGCCTTCCAGCTGAGAAGTAAACTGCAGGTGTGCTGCTAGAGATATATAGTGGGGTGAAACACAGGATGGAGGGTTGAAGAGGCAGGCTCAGAACAACTATGGAGCTGACTGAAGACAGCCAACTACTGTGGTGTTGAAATATTTATTCTCTTTAATCACTAAACTGGTTCCACAGTGTTGGCACCAAAGGGTTAACAGACTAATACCAGGGACATAGAATAAGTCAATCTTGTGGTTAGTATGATTTTTTTGGTCTCTTTTCTTTTGTAATTTTTGTATTATTCATTTCTGTCTATTAGATCTCTTCTAGTCTTTGAAGTCCTACCTAGCATGATGGGGTTTTTTCTTCAAAAACAATTTTTGCTTATCTTGAGATTCACAGCTTTGTTGTGACTCTCATGTTGATGAAGCATTTTCTCATGGTTATATTGGTATTCACAAACCATTGTGGGTCTATTGCTTCACTTCTGAATGTTGTTCCATTTCTTAGAAGCCTCTTTTCACCATCTCTTTTAGCATGTCCAATCCTTTACATCTTTTGGATGGTTTTATGCTTCAGTTCTTCAAGTGATGGTATCAGACCTGTTTATGTTACTAGGCACAGCCAACGAATTATAACTTGTATGCGCCGTTCCGCTTCATGCACATGTTTATTAGTAAGCTAGTAATGTTGTAAGAAGTTGCGCTAGCCATTGCCAGATGTAGTGTACAAAAACTACAGTACAATAATTAAAAAATGTGTTATCTCAAGAAAAGGTTGTGCTTATGAACTTTTACTCTCTATTCAAGCTACAGCAGGTGGTTCTAGCTAGTTAAAGAAAGCTTTTAAAACTTTCTCTTTTAGGTTATTTTTAGATATTGTAGAAGCTTCACAAATCTAAAGATGTTGTTGCTAAACAACTGAATACTTCACAAGCCACTAGAGATTTTATTTCAGCATTTTCCAAAGTGTTTCCGTTGAACAACAAAATGTTGCGCCTTTCTCTTTACTCACATTCCATTTTAATGTTATGTAGAGCACCTTTCAAAAGTGACAGTCACTGCTCCTAGTCCACAGTCTATATCCAAGAATGTTTTTAGTTTTTCCCTTAAGTGTTTAGGAAATAACTTTGTTGTTTAAGTAAAGGCATGAGAAAACAAAGAAACTGGAGATAAAAGAGGAGATTTAAAAATCAATAAAAAAGTTGCAGTTGCTTAAAACTATCTCCAAGGTCACTGACCCGTATGTTCAAGATCTTGAAAGAGCAAGCATTGGAATGGTGTGAAGGCTCAGACGTGGTCCGAGCAGTGCCCTGGTCACTACACCACACTGCAGACATGGTCAGTCAGAGGAGTGCGGTGCAGAGGGAGCTAACTGAATGGGTGTCGCTGAGCACATGAGACAGGGTGGGATTCCTGGCAGGGATACAGCTGCCTCTGTACAGCGCTGTCCGAGTGTCACTGTGCCCGGACTCATGTGAAAGAGATTCTGTAAGCTAATTCTGTTGCACAGAGGCCCAAATGGCAAAGTGCTGTATTAGTTCTATTCCTGTCAGCCTTTTTAAGGATTCTGCACTAAACAGACTGACAAGTATACGACAGAAAGGTTGACTGAGTAGTTTGCTTGGAGTGTAAATGAAACTGGAACAATTTTGAATTTAAAAAGATTTTTTAATTGGAGGTGAGCTGTCAAAGAAGATGATGAGTAACATCTAAACCCTACTGAGAAGTTCTGCTATCATGGCCACCTTCTCTATAGCCATAGCCATTCCTTGACATAAAGAAAAAATCCTCACTCTGAGGACAGTCCAGCACTGGAGCGGGTTGCCTGGAGAGGTTGTGGAGTCTCTATCCTTGAGTTTTTCGAGTCTGGAACAACCCCTGTGTTGAGCTTAGGGTTGGGACAGATGACTTTCCAAGGTCCCATCCAACCTCAGTTGTTGTCCTCTTCTCTGACTGTAAACCCCATACATTGACCATGCTGCCTTTTCAGGTGTGGACTACTGGAATAATAATACTGCTTAACTTGCAGTTAGTACCTTTCCATGAATGAATCTCAAAGTACCTCTAAAAAGGGATACAGGTGATTTGGGGGATTACTGGGACAGTTTTCTGAAGCAGCTTGTTAAAGGTTACCCCGCCAGCAGCTCTAGAGTTGGTGATAGCCAACAAATCTCCCGCGTTCCAGTGCTGTTCCCTTTGAACATTGCACGCACTTGTATAATTGTAGGGATGCATGAACTGGCTGAAGGCGTGTTCCTGAGCCACATGGCATCATAATGCAGACCTAAGAGGAGAGCAGCTGCCGAAGCATGGTCTTGCATCCATGTTCACACATACCACTTCTCAGTGGGGCTGATTCGTTTGGAGGTAGCATCAGGCTGACACAGGCAGACTGGGTCTGGTTCTGGGGCTGGCTACCTTGGGCTGGGATAACATGGGTCCACTGCACCATATTCAGTTGTGAGTCCTGGACTTGCCTGCTGCTTTTCTGTGAGAGGGGCCATGTAGGTTTGTGTTCATATCATACAGAGGTTATTAGAATTTTTTTTATTATATTTTGCAGAGTGTTTTCTGAGAAAACATGGAAACCTGATCAGTATTAAAAAGAAAATCTCCTGTCTGTCAGAGAAAGCATGGGAGCCAGTCCTGGCCTCTGAACCAGTCAGCTGAGAAGCTTAAACTGCATAAAGAAAACACTTACAAAGTGAAGCCCCCCATGAAGCTCATAAAACTAGATGAGCTGTAGCACCCTATGACATTATTCTTAGTGTCTTCTAGATATTTCAGGAGAGCGCACAGGGTAGCTCCTGTGACTGTTACAAAACCAAGTGCTCACAGCATGCGAGGCTGTGTTAGGATGAGGTACATTTGGTGCATGGCGCTTCTTAAAGGCTGGTTCAACCCTTCGTGTAAGTTATATGCTTTATAAGCAATAGAAATTGATCCCATGAAAGCAGCATAACATAAATAGATCAGTTCTGAAGACTCATTACCAGGATAAGCGAATATCATGTATTATGTTTTGTAATGTATTCTTTTATTTCAAGTACCGCATAGCTGATTAATCAAAAAGCAGTAGTACTGACCATTTTCCTCTTGTGCAAAACTTAATTTCATTCTTGTAAAGAATCTTTAAGAAATAACATCAGGAATTGCAGTAAATGTTAAAAGACATTGTACAGAAAAACCTCACACACTTCCTAGTTAGTTAACTGGTCCTCCTTTAGATCTGAGTTTCCCATCTTTTATTGTAAGACATATGACTAAACCAATTTGGTCTTTAATCCATAGAACATGCTGTCAACCTTGCCTGTCTGTTTTTGTGTCATTCCTTACTTGACTATGACTACAGATGTGAAAAATTGAATAGTAATAAGCCCCTTGCTTATATTTGATATGCGATTTTTAGATGTTTTATGCTATTTCCATATATACATTTGTTGCGAACTAGTCTTTAAAATTACTTTTTACTTATCTTCATGACTCTAGACTTTGAAGTAATACTTCAATGAGAGATGAACTAAGACATTTTAACAGTTTCTGAACAGGGTCTGAACAGACCTCTCAGTATTCTGTACCATGCTAAAGAACTCCTTCCCTCTTGAAAGTTTTATCATGTAGGAGGCTATTAAAGTTATGAGTTTAGGCTGAGGCATGAATAAATCCTGAGTCTTACTGATGATGTCATTATCGTGGTCAATAAAACACATAGAAGCAAACGCTTTTCATGCTACTAAGATCAGCTAACCAAATCAGGATACACGAGCAATTAACTCTTTAATTAAGATGAATGGATGACATTAGCCCTCCTTAAACCCTGCTCGTCAGCATTTACAAATAGAAAAAGATGGATGTCTCCTTCCCAAGAAATCTAGCTTTTATTTTTCATTCTTTGACAGCATCTCATTCTTTCTACTTTGTAAACAAATTCACTGATGAACACTGCCAACCGCAGAGATTTAAACAGCCCTGTTCAATCAGTACTATTTTGCATTGCTCAGAGGTAATGTATATGAATTTAATTTATTTTCTAGGCAAGTTGCATTGAATATGTGTTTCTAATTAAGAAAAATAAAGGGCTTTTGTTGCCCAAATATATAAGATCATATGAATTCAATCAGCATGACATGTTAGAGGCCACATAGTTAAGTACTACGAAACTTCTTACCTTTGAACTAGGTTATTAGTTCTCACAAAGGTGTGTATAAATTGAAAGAATAAAGTCTCCCAGTTCTCTGTCCTTGCAAATCAGAATAATCTGTCTGGAAGCAGATAGATTATCTCTCTCTACATTTAATACACATATTGCAGTATATTTTCAGAAATATTCAAATTTCCCAGTGATTGAGGAGTTATTACCTTTTGTAATCCTACAAAATTGCAGGTTTACCACTAATAAAGTCAATTTATTGCTGCTTTCTGGTTTTAATTATATATGGTGCATATGCAAATTCTGGAAAGGAGTAGCCTGTTTTCCTACTACATGCATTCACATAGCATACCCCACAGGTGTAGGACACAGACTGGAATCAACATTACTGTTGGAAACAGAAATTTAGTATTGTTTTCATTAATAATTCTACATGTGTGTAATGTTTGGAGTACAGCTTTTATCTGTATTGATGTTACTGTTGGTAATTTTTGTGAAGCAGAATTTTGCGAGGCAATATTAGGATATTGCTTTCTGCTCCTGTAACAAGTCCTTTGTTCAGCGTCAGAAATGCCGAACATTTATTTAAAATCAGCCTCTGAAGAATGGAAATGTATGATCTTTCCTCCCGTAGTTGCACCATCAACTGGAAGAAAAGAGTTCACTGCATCTATTATGTTTCTGGTACAGCAGTATAGGGTTGCAGCAAAGAAACAGAGAAGTTCTTTGAACACAGATTTTTGCATAGTCATTGGTTTAATGGCAGTTAAGAATAATGACATTTTCAGCTTTCATGTACACTTACCCACACATTAAAAGTAGTAGTCCAGACCTTTTCCTGAAATGTGTTAGCTCTCTGTCCTGACCTAATGCATCTATATCCTGCTGCTGGTGTCACGTACATGAAATTATTCAGATCATTTTCTCATCCCTAATGTCTGATGTTCTGTTAACCACAAGCCCATCCACAAGATGATTCTTATGAGATGTTTTGCCAAGATTATTTGGGTTTCTTTTTATTTAGGGAAAAAAAAAAAAGCTCAAAAAGCTCAAGGAAGTGTAAACATATATATAGGAACTAACAGGGAAGCATAAGAATTAAAACCGTAGCTAAGATTAAATATACGATTACACAACGTGTCTATACCAGGATGTGGAGAAGTTGACAGGAGCCGATGTCCCAGTGACTTTATACCAGAGGTGGTGTAACAGAGGGCTTTTCCATTCAGGAAGTCCTTCATGGTTCAGATGCATCCACAGAACTGGCTTTAACTTTGCTTAGCTAGGTCCACTGAAGGAGAACTGAAATTTTGCCCCAGTTTAAATAGCAGAAACAGAATGGCATGGTAGCAGAAGAGTATTCTTGATTCCCTTTTCTAGGTTCAAAGACTATGGAGTCTTTTATGAAATCATGTGGCTTTTTGATCTCTGTGCCATGGTTAGTAGCATAGTGAGGCTAGGTGGGACTTGGGGGAAGGACGAGGCAAGGTGAACAAGGGTGTCATTTGCCATGTGCAAACAGAAGTTCCTGTCTCTTTCAGGGTTATGATTTCCCCAGCTGTCTCTAACCTGCAGGGGAGAGATCCCTCTTTTCCTGCATAGGCAAGCTCTGGCTCCAGTGTTTTTCCTGCTGTGTGGCTGCTGCCATGCAAGGCTGGAATGTGGGGACATAATCCCTACAAGCTATTTTTGTCATGCTATACTCATGGCAGAAGGCCCAGTGGTACCTGTGATATATATGACATTGTTGCTTGCAGTACCCGGAGCCTGAGGCAGGCACCCAGTGTGTTATCCAGCGGTGCAGTTTTCACTAAGACATTCTCATATATGATCAAAACATCCTCACGTAGCAGTTTGTAGCTCTGTTCTCTTACAGTGGAAGGTGCAAAATCTTCCCTACTCAGGGAAAACTGTTACAGAGAATGAAGTTGAAATGGTGAGGAGATCAGCTGAGGAGCTAGATGATGACAGGGAAATAGCCATCTGTGTTTCAAGCAGATTTTTTGGCTTCCTGACAGAAAATTGAAATAATGCAGCTATTTGAACTGCCCCACGATTGCCTTACCCACAAGACCAGTCAGGTAAGATATTCTTTCAAAAGCTTCAGATGATACAAATCTACATGTATAGAGAAAGTTACAGGGATGTAATTGTAAAGGGCGCAAGCACAAACAACACAGATTTTATAAGTGAACTCTTGCAGTTATTAAAATGTTTTGGCTTCATAACAGAATACAAATCTGCAGTTTTGCCAAAACCTAGACGTGAGTCCTCTGCGGAGGTGACACTGTCACTTGTTACAACTTTGGGAGCAGTTTGGCATACAGGGTGCTGCCCGCCTGGCACCCAGCTGATGTGGCCAGAGACGCCCATGCGCGGCTCCCTTTGCAATGGCAGGGTATGGTGGGGAAGGGCACCTGGGGGCTCTGGTCACTGCATGCGCTTCTCTGTGTTTCCTTTTGTCGTGCCATTGCAATACAGAGTGCTGAAATTTCTAGCAAACTCTTTAAAATGAGGAATGAAAACAACATTTTATGAGTATTAGTCACACAGGTACTGAAGAAAGAACATAACAAAGGAGCCAGACACGAGGCAGTTTGAAAGCATGCATCTATGCTGCAGTAGCAAGGCTGCTATGTGTAGTAAAACAGCACATTATGCTCTTCATGTTGCTCTGGCTGGGGCTGCTGCTCGTACCCAAGCAAGCTAGTTTAAAGTTTAGCTTTGCATCTCTGTTTTATACTGCCGCCTACTCTTTGATGCATCTTGAGAGCTTGAGCCAAGTCCCACAGACTTCAAGTGCAAGCTGGATCGCTGGTTGCACAGGGTTGGAAAACCTGACATGAAAGCGTCTCTGGCAGAGAGGAGAGGGGGCGAGGGCCCAGGGACTACGAAGGCTGTATTACCACTGACGCCACTGACACACTTGAGGCCAGATGCTGGGTGGCATCAGCCTGCACAACTGTGCTGCTGGCAGCTGAGCTGCACCGTCTCGAACCCGAGGTGGGAAGGGCCAGGAGTCTCACGCCTTCTCCTTAGCCCAGCCATGGGAGGCGAGTTGGTGCAAGGGGAATTCCTGTGCTCGCCTTTGCTCCAGCAGAGGGGGGCTGTTTCCGTTTCCATGGTAATGGGCCCCTCACATGGCCATTGGCTCCCGGGAAAGCTTCTTACCCACTGCAAAGGATGGTTAACGTCAAGTCTTTCACTTCGGTCATTGCTTCTGGTGTGGATGTAACTTTACAGCGTGTCAGTATGATGGCTTTTGATACTTCTGGTGTTTATTTATCATTAAACTTACCATCAGGTTCCCATGTTTTGATTATAATTTTAGTCATTTTGGTTTTAGAAGGCTGGAGAGGATTGCACTAGGATGTAAGGATGCTTTTAACCTCCACGTCAGCCTTCGAGGGTTGACACAAATTGCTTGTGTTATTGCTTGGTACGTGATCAGTTCTGCTGAAATGATAGGCTGACCACTTGCCACGGAGCTGTGGTTATCTGCATTGATACATTAGCTTTATTACTGATAGCTCAGATATAAATAATGGTGAAGACACAGCAGCACAGGCTGGTGCAGAGCACAGGCTGGCTCCCCCAGCATGCTGCAAGGAGCCCAGCTGTGCTGGCACAGCCTGCACTGCCGCCTGGGCAGGGAGTCTGCCTCCAGCTCTGGGTGGCTCCGGGTGCGTCGCTTGTGCTGCCCGCTTGCAGCATGAACATGGACAAAGGACTGATTTGGTAACATAATTCTCTGTAATTGTAACTTTGCTTTGAATATTAAGTGCCAATCACTGCTTCTAATAAGGACCATACCTTCAAGATTAGTTTGAAACGTTAGGCCTCTATACCCATGTAGGCATGTATGTAAAGTGATCAGGTTGCTAACTTCTAGGGGTCAGGCCTACAATTAGGTGTCTAAATAAGAATTTAATTCTTTGCTATCTCAATTTGAAGTCATTCTGCCTCTTAAAGTCTTAATAGGAAAACCACTGGAAATTTTATACAGAAATCTTTAACAGGATATAGTAGCTGACAATGAAAGACGGAGATGGGACTGTCAAAGCCCAAGCAACTTAGGTAGGAAAACCTGTTCAGAAATGAATGTAACTTATGCATCTGTATCTTAAACAATTTTTGACTATTCCATTGCATTTTAAAGCAGGAATTAAAATAATTTTCCTATATACCTAAGCATATGTTGAAATATAGAGATGTAGATACAAAATCATTTTCAAATATGTCTTTGTAGTTATAGGGGAAAGAAACTCAACTCTTCAAATTCTGCATCCAGCTGTTTGGGAAATTAGTGCTTATGAAAAGGTAGCACCCACCACTTATATGTTTGTAAAAAAAAATAAAGTAGTGCTATGTAAAAGGTTAGAGGACATTAAGAGGGAGACATAAAATAAATAAAAATTCCATAGTGGAAATGGAGAATAATCAGAAAGAATGTTGATTACTTCATTTTGCAACTGACAGTTCAGTGAAGTTTCTGTTTTAATACTATGTGCAAGCCAAACTGCCAGGTTTTATTTATCATCTGATATAACTCTAGCTCTAGTCCAGGATACTGGAAAACCTCTCTTGCAGAGTTTTACCTCTTTAACCTCAAATGAAAACTGGCATTCCATCTGGATAGTGTCCAATGTGTCACATTTTGGTAGTCATCAACCAGCTCGCCTTATAAATCAAGAGCACTGATTAAATAATCAAGATTTTTGAAATGCCTTGAGGGAGCTGTACGTTTTTTGCATCAGTGATTAGTATTCAGTGGTAATACTGAAATCTATCTGAGTTGCAGATATAAAACTGCATTTTGCATACTAGGCATAATCAGAGAGATTATATTCAGAAATTGTGCTTCCCCTAAGACAGCAGAAGGTTATGACTTTTGCCATGGCTCCATTGTTAGTTTAAGTGAGCTTTGTCCTTGCTGTTGTACAGCCCTTCATTCACCAGAATAAAATCTTTTCTGCAGCTGTGTACCGGGAAAATGAAAACTCTAGGTAATAACTTTCATAGGGCAGCTGGTTAAATAAAACTCTAGCCCCTGAATGGGAAGCAATTTTAATTAAAGAGCTTCTCAGTTATTAAAACTTAGCTTACATTGTATCATTTCTTTTGTTGTTACAAGTAAGCATTTTGTCATTTAAATCATTCCCCCAAAACACATATTACTGGCAATGAGGAGGACTGCAGTTTACAAAAGAGACTATAGTTATTCGTTGCAAAAGAGACTGGTTAAGAAATACATTGTTGTTCATAACATAAACTAGAACCTAAGCCCTAAATCCAGTAATGAACTTAAAGAAGTGTAGGAGTATAAATTGAAAAATGCTTTCCTAAAAACCCACGCACAGTTTGTGCAAAACTTTGCAGCTTGTGTCCATTGCTTTTACCCCCTTCCTCCTTTCTAATGTGTCAGTTCTGCGTCTCTGGATACCCACTCGGATCTCGGATCTGAGTGATGAAAGCAAACTCTGCAAAAAATGTATCAGAGCTGCCTGGAGCCTGTGAGTTCAGGTGTATTCCCCACAGTCTTGCTGCCCACTACAGAGTTTTCCTGGGGAACACTGAGCAGTGGGAGACTCTCCCACTTGCAGACTCACATTCCCAGCTCCCAGACTGATCAGTTGTAGCTGAATGGAAGTATATCACATTACCCTTTAGATAGGCTGGAAAGAATGCCTGGAGAGCACTACATTTCCCCAGGTTTGAGACCACTGCTTTTGTTAGGATAGCATGCCCTGATGTTAAGCAATTATATTTAAATTACTTTTACCTCAGAAATTTAAAAAGTAAAGAAAAACCTTGCAACTGTCAAAAGAATGTTTGAGCCTTGATGTGGAGTTTTGCCATACATCGATCCATATACTTCCTATAACCTTGCAGTGTAATGTGTAATCATACTTAATACAGTCTGCATAAGTGGCCTTAATGCATGCTTATCACTGGCCTGGAGGTGATTAGAGATGATGATGTATAATCATTTGGAAAGGGGGAAGGAATGATGATTTGGGGTTGATCTGTCTTGCTTCCTAGCCCCGTCCTTGACGGATACTCTGACAGCCTTCCGTATTCATTCATAGGCCACTGAAAGATAACAGCAGTAGTACCAATGCTTGTCCTGCCTACCAGCAACCCTCTAGTCCTGAAAAAAGGTGGGGTTTTTTGTTTCACTGCATCAGTTGGCCTCAGAAAGATAATAATTTTTCCTTCAAACTTCACTTGTACCCTTACAATATCATGACTACAACAATATGATTGCTTTATCTGCTCTAAAAGAGGGCTCTCTCCCAGGAAATGCAGGGCCTGAGTTCACGGTCTTTTTAGATGGGGAATTTCCCTCTCATGTTTTTATCATGCTCCAGTTGAAATTCTGCTATGATGCAGAAGGGAATTTGAGCCTTATCCCACCAGTGAGAAAGGGCACAAGAAGTAGCACGGACTCTGGCGCAGGAAGCCCTTCTGTTCAGCTTTCACATCTCTGCACTGTTTTTGTATTTTATGTTAAAAGGTTATTGGATAAAAATGTGTTACGTGAGGATAGGGTTCTGTATAGTAAAGAAAATGGGGCAGAATCTGGCACATCATCATGCTCATGCATACAGCTAGATTTTCGTATATCCAAACCAGGCAGGGTGGGAGTGGTCTTTGGCCAATGCTATCACCTCAGCTGCATGCAAGAGTTATCTGGTAGAGTGCTGTCTGACTTATGCCAAAAGCACACTGAGGATCATGCTGAACATGCTTCTGCCCATGCCTGGCCCAAGTGTAACCTCTACGTCCCTGTCTAGTGAAATCCTTACAAATTAGGCTTGTAATTACTTTACTGAATCTAGCCTTAAGGCAGAAAGCACTATTGTGCACACTTCTGTAGATGTGAGACTAAATTAAATCATGGGAGATATTTTCAGATTCCTGGATGAAAGAAACTCCGTAACTGAAAGTTGTTATTGCTGCATTGTTTTGATAGGTATAAATACATAAAATGATAAAGACTCGCACAAAATACTGGCTAAAACCAGAAAAAGGCTTAAGAGAAAAGAGTGGCTGTTAATAGCTGTACCTTCTCTTCATCCCATGCTAGGGGTGGCATCGCTTAATAATCCCTGTTGTGGTAAAAATTGTATACTCATTAAGATCCAGTATCTGCGGTACTTAAGCAGAACTTGACATTGGTGGGGGCGCAGGGAAGGAGTAGGATGTAAATTTAGATATTCTGTAATTTTAAGTATATACTATTTTTTTCTAGGTCAGGTTCATAGCTAATTCCACTGACATTTAATATGCTAGAGTATGTGGATTGTGATCTCTGCATGTTCCATCTGAATGCTTCTTTATTTCACACAGTAAATTGGAGCTTAAAGATGTCTGACCCTATCATACTGTACTAGTTTGGGTGTTTGATTAATATACTGTCCTTCAACTGCTGTGTTAGTCAGTTATCTGTTACTAATGCAGGCTTTGGTTGTCTTACTTTTAAAGACAGCTACATTTTAACCCCCATTTCTCCCTGATTTTTAATAATAAATAACATTGAAGACACCTACATTTTTACCCCCCATTTCTCCCTGATTTTTAATAATAAATAGCATACCCTGTGAGAATTTCAGCTGCTTACTTTTTAAGTGCACTATTACCCAGCGCTGGTAACTTCTAAGCTACTGCAATTACCAATTTCCTGTTAATCAGTACAGTATCTTCTACTCTGGCTAAAACTTCCTTATCTTTATTTTCATGAAAATAATACCATAAAATAACTTGTTGTTGACCCTGGCTTCATAGTACTGCAGGTCCCTTTCCTTTAGTTGTTTTCATTCTAATTGCTACTGTTGGCATCAAACAAAAGGTTGGGACCATTAGCTCTCATGTATTTTTTCCATCTATTTTTGGGGCAGACCTCTACAGACTTGTCATTTAGCTACTCTGCTATGTCACTTTTCTACATAGTGGTTCCTTTCAGTTCCTGTTGGTCCAATAGAACCACCATCTCCCTTACAGGCTTGCCGCTTGGTGGCCTGGAAGCATTTTTTACTAGTTGTTTTCTGGCTGTGACTAATTGCTTTTCAAGTGTTTCCACAGGCCTCCAAATTTCAGTCTTCTATTTCAACTGAAATATAAGCACTTCTTGTTGGCTTTATTTAAGTCTCTTTATTAAAGATGAAATTTTTGCTTTGCCTTAAACTGTGATATTTTCATTTTTAGATTTAATAGCTGGAGTTACATCTTGGCATATGGGCAGAGAAGAAAGAGAGAAAGACAGTTTTGTGGTTTGGTAGACAAAAATCACCTTTAGAGATTTAAGGGCTCACTTGCAGGGTACAATGCATTATTAGCTGATCTTCTCAGGAAAATTCCCTGCAGAGGTTTGTGAATGTTTTGGTGGGAGTGAGTAGGGAATACTGAACAGAACCCATTGATGTGGGTATTTCAATCCGTGAGCCTCTTAGCTTAATACAGAACATTAAATTACTTTGCTGAATAATTAGGCATTTTTCAAAGAAAACAGATACGTATTAATGGATGATTTGCCATGTTTCATCCTCTCCACGGAAGACATGCTTACTATTCTATTATTTAGAGAGTACAAAAAGTTCTCTGTATTCATCTACTCAGTTATGAACCCGAAATCTCATTCCCTTCATTTAGTGATGTTTGTATGTAGAAACTTCTGACTCCACTTTTCTCAATTTTTTCAAACTGTAAGTTCTCATAATTCTTTTACATCATGCTTCATTTTATGTATTTTTGTGAATAAATGTTTCCCAGACTTGATTCTTGCACTGTGCACTGGAGCACTGTGTCCAGTTCTGGGATCCCCAGTACAAAAGAGATCTGGAGCTACTGGAGAGAGTCCAGCAAAGGGCTGCTAAGATGATGAATGAACTGGAGCATCTCACATATGAGGAAAGGCTGAGAGAGCTGGGACTGTTCAGCCTATTCAGCCTAGAGAAGAGAATGTGTGGGGGGATTCTCATCAATGGGTACGAACCCCTGAAGGGAGGGTATAAAGAAGATGGAGCCAGGCTGTTTTCAGTGGCGTCCAGTGACAGGACCAGAGGCAATGGGCACACACTGAAACACACAAGGCTCTGTCAGAACATCAGGAAATGCGTTACTGTGAGGGTGACTGAGCACCAGAGCAGGTTGCCCAGAGAAGCTGTGGAGTCTCTACCCTTGGAGATATTCAGAAGCTGTCTGGGCATGGCCCTGGGCAACCAGCTCTAGGTGTCCTTGCTTGAGAAGGGAAATAGGACCAGATGACGTCCAGAGGTCCCTGCCTACCTCAGCCATTCTGTGATTCTGTGTGATTGTGTATGACGATGGTCAAATTCACCAGACCTTGACAAATGTAATAAAAAAAGGCTGATGCCACCTTCACAAGGACATGCATGACTATATTGAGTACCTGCATTTCACAGTGAAATATGGCCATGCTGCAGCAGTTAATTTCATAAAATACCAGTTGCTAAAATACCATTTTCTAAAATGAACATAAGAGATGTGGTATATTGTAACTAAAAGCAGGTGAAAGTCTTTCACAATGATATAAATATTTCTTGTTACAGGAGAAACACTATTTTTTGCTGACACTAGTGATAGCAGAAGCAGGAGGCAGTAATAAATAGGATTTGAAAGAGTTGAAAAGGAAAACAAAAATAACTGGTCTGATGTTTTTGGATGTTCTACCTATTAGAGGCTACATGTTAAGAATTATCTAAGAAATAATATATTCAGCAAGTGACATAAGTAATTGAAAAATATAAGGGTATACTGCTCAGTTTCATCAAGGGTTGAACTCCATGCCCACTGAATGCAGTAGCCAGACTCTCATGGGCTTTAGATCAAAACTCAAATAAAACAGTTTGATTAGTGCTGTTTGACGAGTATAACAGCAAGTCTGAGTGAACTTGGTCCCATGCTGTGTTTTTAGTATGATTCTAACATATCTAACAATATAACATATCTAACTGACTCTAACATAATGACCAACATGCTGTATGCCTTCAGTCTAATAAACCCAGTGTATGCCAATTTTCATTAATGAAAAGGCCCTCTTGCACTTATTTTAATTAGTGATGGAAGTTTGGATCTCCTTTTTTTAATTCATGCAATACTAATTTTTATCGCCCTGCAAACAAATGTCCTCCACAATAACCTGACAAGATAAATTGTAAATATGATGTAATGGGAAGTTTCTCATCATAAATGTAGCTGCTCAGGTCACGTAAAATTCCCAGCCATTCAATCCCCTGGCAGAACTAGGAGAAAATTCTGCAGGTTATACCCAGATAGTACACTGACCACACATCTGTAATGGGCACTCATAACAGGGAAAAAAACCCTCAAAAACTGATAATGTTTACAAAAAGATTGCAGTGATGGAGGACTAAACTTTCTCAGCATGCTCCAGACTGGCCAGTCACTTCTCTGGCAACACTGCCATAAAGTGGTCTGACATGTTTCTGTGTCCGAGAATCATTCCAGTAATAAAATCCCATACCATTTTGTGCATTTATGCTCACTTAGCTGCGTTGTTTCTCCACACAGAGGGGAGGAATATCTCAGCTCCCTCTCAGAACAACTGCACTCCAGCTGGCAAACACTGCTCTAGCTGAACAATTCTGATAAGTATTTATAATAAGCTATTGCAGCTGCTCGAACTCATTCTTTGCTTTTGTATATCAGATTTTGCATTTAGTATTTTCTTTTATTATTTCATGTTATACTATCTAGGTTCCTCACAGATTTACTCCAAATAGTAACAACAAATTATACTACCATTAACAGAATCGTATTACGTTTCTAGTAATAATGGAATATTTTTCCACATTTTAGGCTACATAAAGTGGAATAAACAGATATTCTGCTATTCCTTGGTGGCCTCTTTTCTTCTCTATAGGAGGCAGCAAGTTTTTCATTTCAGCATGCTGTCCTCAAAGTTCATGCCATTTGGAGGCTAAGCTGTGGATGACAAACTGCAAAGCTGACAGGAAAACATGCAAGGTTGATATATAAAACAAGCTACGCTGCTCGTGCTTTGACTGTCATCACTGCTTTCAGGAAAATAAATAATACTGCCTTGGTCTGTGCAATGCTCCTTAAGAGTTTCTTCAGCTTGCATGGGCAATACTGCAAATTTCTTTTGTATAAATTTGGAATCTAAGACTGCAGTTTTCTAAAACAAATTCAGAAGAAAAAAAAATATTTTTTCCCAAACAAATTCAGAAAAGAAAAAAGCTTGTATAACTTGAACTTGTATAAATTGAACAAAGCTAACAGAAAAGTGATGGTCCCTTTCATGAACTGCGAAAAGTGCTGTAGATATTTCTCTGCCTTATCAACCAAACAAAAACATTCTCTATCCACCACTAGCTCTGCAAATTTTGCTGCAAGCACCAACAGCTTTACACTAAGAAGACCCAAGGGAATTTTCCATCAAAGCAGAAGTGTGCACCACATGAG
>WEKW01009148.1:8333-31060 GCA_013389905.1 Sula dactylatra
CGTGCCCGCGGGGAAGCGGCCCTTGCGGCAGGGCTGCCGAGGCGCTGGAGCAGCGGCCGGCTCCGTTAGCACCCCGACACTCCTGCAGCGCACCCAGGAGGTTGCTTTCAGAGCAGGATGGACAAGAAACTTGCAGAGCTCCGGGGAGCCTTGGATCCTCTATTTTCTTTCTGGCCGTTCCCATTAATATATTCTTTTCTGAGGTTAAACAATAAGTATTCATGTAACCTGCCTGTACGCAAAGCTTTTTTTGCCCACGTGTTGTTCAAAAGCCACATATTTTTAAATAAACACGTTCTGATGAAAAATAAACCAATTGCTCCTGCATGACATGACGTGAGAAAGCACCAGCGACACCTGACGTGGCACTTCATAGAATATCCAAGGCATCGCAATAGACCTATGGAAAGTTCCCTGTCAGATAATGAAGTGTGCAAAACATAATGATCATGTGATATGAATGTGATCATACGTATAGCTACGTATAGACATACATATAGATATGTACGTAGATACACGCATACGTACATAGATGCATCTGATTATACAGTGATAATCTGCATATAAATTTTGTGTAGAAAAATGCATGCTGATAGAAATTTTACTTTTTTATATGCTAAGTAAAGATCAGCGTTGGCGAGTTGCATTTAAAAACAAATCTTGGCATTGGGAGAAATAATCAAAATCAAGATAAAACATACCCTTTTGTATCATTTGTAAACATGCCAGTGTGGTTGTATTTTCTTCTCTTGCTGGCAATGGAATTTCAGAAGACAGGGCAGTTATTTCCTTTATACACTCTTTGCAGAATATTATCTAGCCGTGTGTGCACTGTAATAAAAATAAAAATCAAAGATTAAATTTTCTAGTAGAGATGAAATCACTCCATAATCCATTCTGGAGAAAGTGCCTGTTTGCACCTGAATTTCAAGGGAGATTTTGTCTCTGCATGTGAAAAGGCCTAATATTTTTTTTTCTCTGTAGGACCCACAGCCTTGAATTGTGAATTAACCATCTCTGTCAGCCCTTTGCTTCGGCACCACAGTTTGTGAGCCGTGGCTTTGGTGTCTCAGTGTCAGCTCAGACAGAACTCATAATTTTAGCTCCCCAGAACTTGCTATATGATTGACTTATTTTTAAAAAAAAGCAATAAATTGTTGCAGTTACCTAAAAATGTGGTGATCACTTATATAATAAAGCAACCACTACCCACCGGTGAGGGCTAATTAGCATGATAATTAGTACTGCAATCTGTACCTCATAAACAAAGAATGAATTACAATTTTCAGTCCTCAAAACCACATTTTAATGACTGTGGCACAATCCACAGAATGGAAAATAATTAAAAGAAATATGGCACACAGTTCCACGATGACATAATTACAAGCCTTACTGAGAGAGATGTGCTGGAGAGAGGCTTTTTTAGATACCATGGGAACTCTGCTGGGTGTTGGTCATGGCTCATGTCTTTATCTTCTTTAAAGGCATAACTGAACCTTTCATTTCTGTGTCAGAAATTCAAGACTCCAATGCCTTTCTTTGTTCATTGTTTAATGTTGGCAATAGCCTGCTATCACAAAACTCTCACAAAAGCAGCAGATTTGCCACGACCCTGTTTATACACTGTTCCTTCCCCATCCTGTTATGCCCCGCATGGTGTAATACTGACCAGAATTTCTTTCTCCCATCAATCCTTAGACACTCACTGCCTTACACAGAAATACATATCTGGCAGGGACAGAGCAATGACAACATTTCTTCCCACACACACTTGTAAAATAGGTATGGTGGGCTTTGCTACTTCCCCAGCCTGTTTCTCAGCAACTCTCACTCTGTGTTGCGGCGTGCTGGCTTCTCAAGCAGGTAGACAGGAAAGTCACAGAATCACAGAATCACAGAACGGTAGGGGTTGGAAGGGACCTCTGGAGATCATCCCGTCCAACCCCACTGCTTGAGCAGGTACACCCAGAGCAGGGGGCACAGGACCGTGTCCAGGTAGGGTTTGAATATTTCCAGGGAAGGAGACTCCACAGCCTCTCTGGGCAGCCTGTTCCACTGCTCTGTCACACTCACAGTAAAGGAGTTTTTTCTCATACTCAGGTGGAACTTCCTGTGTTCCAACATGTGCCCATTGCCCCTTGACCTGTCGTTGGGCACCACTGAAAAGAGTCCGGCCCCATCCTCTTGACACCTGCCTTTCAAATATTTTTAAGTATTGATAAGATGCCCCTCAGTCTTCTCTTCTCCAGGCTGAACAAACCCAGGTCTCTCAGTCTTTCTGCATGAGAGAGATGCTCCAGTCCCCTGATCATCTTTGTGGCTCTTCAGAGGACTTTCTTGTGAAAGTCCTTCACCCTACAGTGCATGGGGCAGCGGGCACTGGGGCGAGCTGCCCCGTGGAGTTACGATGCTGTAGCACTATTGAGTTCCCGGCAGACAGTCACCCATTTAAGGAGCCTCAACTCTTTGCACAGGTGACTTAGCAGGAGCAGTAGATCATCTTCACTGCTCAGAGAGCAACAACAAGTGTATCTGCACCCACTTAAGGCATGGGAGTAATATAAGGCAATTCCAAGGTACAGGGAAGAAGCAGGGAGGGCTTTCTCCTGAACAGCATTTTCCATGACAGCTGGTCTGGGTGTCCTTCATTTGGAGATTGCAGATTGAGTCTTGGTCTTCTTAGGTTTTGGCCAAGGACTTTTGGGAACGTCTTACCACAGATGCAGGTTATAGGAGCTACAGTGATGCAGAACATCCCTTGTTACATGTATTGACCTGCCTGGATCAGAATTTCCAGAGCTAATATTTCACCATAAATCCAACTGTACTGCTGCCACTCCTCATTTCCATGTGAGTCACTTTCAGCTCAGTCAGACATCTCAGCTGTTTGCAGGAGATTTTTTAGATCTTCAAAGGGGGCAAAAATAGCTTTAATTTATTTCTCTTTTACTAAGCAGTCCTTACATCCACTTGCATTCATTCCTCAGTTTAGACTTTCTCCCTGTGCAGTGCAACCCAGGGGGCGAGTATGAGCACTGTTTGTTCCCCTTTCTTAGCATGTGCATCTCCTGTGAAACTGCTTGCTCCAGTTCCTAAATTGCTGGAGCCCCTTCCTTACACTGCATAATGGCCAGAGAGCAGGGTGAGGTCCCAGAATTAGGGCAGGTTCCACAGGAGTTTGCTCAAGACTTGGGAAATGGGATAGAGACCTTAAGGGTGGAGCAAGGGGACACATTACAGAGCACAGTTCCAAGCAAAAGAGCAGAAACAACTGAGAGCACATTATATTTTCAAGATTAAGGGAGCTTAATTTGTATAAATATAGTTTAGTTACAGAAATTGCTTTCCAAGAGAAAGGGGCACACTCAAACATATAACTTCAATTTTAGACAGACTTTTTGAAGACCTGATTCTTTATTTGGCCAAATTACCTCTCTTATCAGTGACAGCCCATTAAGAAGTAGCCCTGGAAATTCTGCCTTGCAGAGACCCTTTTGTGCATGGGTGGAGCAGACAGCCGGGCTGCGGTTAGCGTTAGCGGGGACACAAACAATACCTACAGGAAAGTGGGAAGTTCTTTGGAAGTGCTTAATGTGGCCAGCTGGAACTGTGAGTGGAAGTGTGGGTGGATGTAACACACAATAAAAAATCCCAGGCCATTCTCCCCATGTAACAGCAGGGATCCCATCCCCAGCTGGTTGTTCATAGAGTTTCTCAGGGAAGACACTCTTAGATTTACCAAACCTCTGCTTGAGCCCCAATAGCCTGTGGGTTCCCCAGTCCTGGGCACTCTCTGTGTGGGAGCAGCAGTCCCTATGGCTAAAACCTCCAGCTTTTCCATGGCGGGAGGGCTGACCTCACTTGCCCATAGTTAGCACAGCCTGGCCATGCCTTTGCAGAGGCCAGACCCATGTGGGGCATTGAAGGGCTGTGGCTCTCGGGATTTTGGCAGTAGTTGGCTGAGGATGGCTTTTCAGGAGAGAGATGGGGCAGAAAGGCTCTGACTCATCCCATGCTGGGAAGCCATGAGGGAGCTGGGGATTGCTGCCCAGTAGGGGACTGCTCTGGGGGCAGAGCCAGCCGGGGAGGAGGGAGCCCAGCAGGCGACCGCCTTGCCCTCCCACATGTGCTGCTCCAGCCCTCCGCACCCTGCGCCAGCTCTGCTCGGGCATCCTTCATGCTCACAGGCAGGATTTGGTTTTGGCACTTCTGGTTATTGCCAGTGAGAAATCAAAACATGAGTCCTGTGAAAAGGTACAGCTCAAAGGCTGTGGCAGGGAGTAGAGCGCAATATATTCTTTTACACACATTTATTAGTGCACTCAATGTACCTTAAATTTTAAAAAGTGATGTGAAAAAGTATTCACATTAAGAACTGGCAAAATCATGATCTATGAACTGCCATTAGTAAATACATAAGGAATCATCATCAGTAACAACATCAGTAATAACAACTGTACCATCCTGTTGGTTATAAATGAGTGACGACAGTGCTGGACTGTAAGAAGCTCAAGGCTATATCTATCATAGTCCATAAATGGAGTCCTTGCAAGCTGTTTAGTCATTTTAGAGACCTGATCTGTGACTGGTCTGAACAGCCTTGGTCTGAACGGCCTGTCTGGTCTCAATATCCTTGTTGATACTCAGTTTTATTTCTCCACTTGGTTTTACATTTATACATTTACAAGTCAGAAACCTTTGCTTATGAGTTCCAGTGTTTTTCCTTGCTTCTTGCTTTCTTAACCTATCACCCCTCTAATAACTCCTGGCTGGCAATTGTGCTGAAGACAGCAGTAATACTTGTCTAGGTAGAGTTTCAGAGTCACGAGAGAAGGCCTGGCAAGAAATCCAAGGAGAACAAAGGCAGCTTGTTGCTTCAAAGGCAGAAAAATAAGTAGAGACTAGTTCGTAAGAGTTGGTGAGTTAGCCTTGCTCTCTACATGCCTTCACTTGTAGCTACCAGAGACAAGTGAAGGACAAGAGACGTGTCCAAGGTTTGCCTTCCAGTCTATCTGAAGCAGCGGTAGATGCCCTCTGATTTGCAAGTGCCAACTCATTTTCTCCTCTTCCTCCCTCCTTTGGATGTTTGCTGTTCTCTACATACATAGTGGCAGCTCCTTCTTGGAAATATGGTGATGACCTGTACACCTGACAACATGAAGCAGGTGGAAAAATGGGAAAACGTATAAATTTCACGCCTAGCTTCCTAGTGAATGATTATTTGATAGAGATCTAAGGCTCACAGGGTAAATTCCCCAAACCATTTTACTTTTCTGGTTTGTCCTCAGGTGTCAACAACAAAAGACTGAAGAATACGGAACATATGTTGTTTAACCCTTTCGTGTATGTTTCCCCACACATCTCAGTAGCATGTACTGCTGTGCAAAACCTGTGTTAAATGTATAAAGGTATCCTTTTGTTCCTAAACCCTTAGTAGTGTGTCTAATAGAAAATGAAGCAGTGGTTTGTTGAGGTTAGTTCCACTTAAAATGTCAAATATTAAATTACAATTTAATGTGTGGTTTACTGTCATGTAACAGTATATTCAAAAGCATTGCTGTTTTATCATACATTTCTAGAGATGGAATTCAAGTTCAAACACATAACGGTAAAAGGAGCGAATTTTAAAAGTCATAAAAGCCAAGACCTTCAAATGGTGTTATTTAGAGTTAGCCACACTTAGCCACAAAAGTGAATTACTTGATATTAGAACTGCCTAAGGTCGAGTGTTGCTGGAAAGTTGCTGTTCTGAAAGTCCACCAGATAATTTTGCTGACTAACTTTGCATACAGTGATATCATGGCTGACTACACTTATCTTGCATTTGCCCTTCTGTTCTCCCTGCAGGCAGAGTCTGTGTTCATGAGTGGGCCTGCCTTCGATGGGGGTGTGTAATGAGCATGACAGTGACAGGCATTTCTATGCAACTGGGCAGAATCAGGTTAAAGTTACAAGGTAATTCAGCATTTTCCTCCTTCTACAAGCCCTTTGTGCTGGGCTTTAGAAACCTGACTGTTCTTTTTCTATAAACTTTTGAGGTACCCCTTTTTCTTTTAGTCCTTATTTTATCCCTCATCAAATCTCTTTCCTACTTTATGAAGAGAGCATGTGATTTTCCTGCATTCATCTTTACACTTTTCTGCGTTTGATGGATTGGCAATGATGTTGGGCATTGCTTTTTCCAGAAATGACACCGGAGACTTAATCCCTTCTGTACTCTGCCACTGGAGAGGAAATGGTCCTTGCACAGAAATCCTTCCCCCTGCTCACAGTGTTTGTCTATCATCTAAGCTTTTCCTTCTCATCTCACCTCTCCCTTCTTGGAGTTCACGGCAACTTTGGGGCTTTCCTATTAAGCTTCTGTGTCTCTCTTGCTTCAAACTCTTTTTTTTTTTAATCTTTGCTACCTCTGCACAACTTCACCCCATGCTCTCATCACTGCAGGAGTGCCTGGCTCACTCTCTGTTTTTCCTCTCTGTCCATATCGCCAATGGACCTTGAAAAACAAAGTTTTATTACAGCATATTTGACCTGCAACTCACTGACCAAATGCCTGTACATAATCAGGAAGCCATTTAACAGGGATTTTCCAGGGTACAGCAATATTTGGATGTGGTGACTACTGAATTAATAAGACTACCTCTGCAATTGTAAACTTTAAATCTCTAACTGTAATATTTTTACTCAGGCAATAGACTGAAGTGATGGAGAAGCAAACAAATCAATGATTATTCTTGGTGTCACTTTGCAATGTATATTCATATCTTTTTACAAGGATAACTGTTTAATGTGAGCAGAGTGCAGACTACGCTCCAAACGCTGTTAATGTCAGCACTATATTCAGATGGATTTTTAAGTGGAAATGTATTCTGTTTTATCCTTAGGTGTTCCTCTGATCTCACTGGAATCTTTACCTGTGAAAAAAATTCCTGCACTGAAGGTGTGTTGTTAATGAGCTGACATGGCTTTTTAAGGAAGGATGTGAGTGTATTCCTGAAAGAAATCAAACTGCAGAACTGTCAATAATGTATATGCAAAGTTTATCATCTGTAAGTAGAAACACGTAAGAACAGATTACTTTCAATGAAACATACTGTTATAAAATTTGCTATATTCTTTTTGAAATGTAACATTTATTTCAACTTTTCTGTAAGTAAATCAACTGTCATGCACAGTTATTAATGTAAAATTAAGTTTACCATCAGCTGATGTCTCAGCTATATAAATCAGCAGTGAAGATTTATCTCCATCCATGTTTTTATTTGTCACTCTTCTGTTGCTTAATTCTGATTTTTGTCTATTTGTTTATCATTGTAGGTGGCTGAATTCTGTAATGAGCATAACCAGAGCAGAGAAGCACTCAATCTGCAGAATCGAATGTGCGACTACGGAAGCACATGGGAAGTAATTAAAAACTGTACAGATTTCGAAAATAATCTATTCTTTAGCTTTATAATGATGTAATAGATTATTTTGCTAAGAAATTAGCATTACCTTGAGTTAAAACACAGTAGAAAAAGGCATCTTAACTTCAGACTGCAGTCCTCTCAAACAGTTTTAACATACCATTAAAACCAGAGAAGCTGCACAGATTGGATATCAGAGAAGGATCTTCCTGTTATTCTTATATTCTAGACAAATTAATCTAGAAGGCATAAATAAATACAACTGTTTTTGTTTGATGCTAATTCATTTCATTTTTATAGCTAGGTTCTGATGTTATTAAGAATGATAGGATCTATTCCAAGTACTTGCTTACTTTCCCTGAGAAAGCAGGTACAGCCTGAAAGGTTACATCCAGGCTAACAGAACTATTGTGCCACAAACTGCAACACCATGGAGTCATGCCACGTCTATACCAGGTCATGTAGAAAATGGTACAGCAAAGTAAGGCAGAGAAAATTATACAGCTATTTGTTCCAGCACTTGTAGCTGTCAAGTCCCTTCTCAAATACTAAGAGTAGGCATTAGAGCAATGACAGCCCAGCTAACAGGTATTTAGTTTTGAACACTTTTCAAACACTGTGTGTGATTGTTTCCCTTTAACACAAGAAAAGTCTGTATTCCCCAGAAGAATATTTGAAATAGACTGTAAACAGCGATAATAGAGGATTTGTGTTTTGCATGTGAAAAGAATAACTGCAGGTTTATTAACTACAGTACTCTAATCAGTCATCTTAAATTAAGAACTGTTGAAGTTTTAGTAAATTAAACTCTCCTGTAATTATTTTATAACAATTTTATAACAGTTACTTCAATTTCATATTAGCTTTCTTAGCAATTAGCACTCTGGAATCTGTAAAGAAATAGCTATTGCACTAGAAATTATTGTACTTAATTGAGGTTAATGGATTTTTCAGATTTAAAACCATATAAATGAGGTGACATTCAGGTCACCTGCATACTACAAGAATATGCATATAGTTAAGAGTAATCAGCGTTTTTTTAAAGCTTGAGGTAAAATCGAGATGAACCCATCAAGAAACTCAGCTATTAAAAATTATACTCAGATGAGAAGAGGAGGTTTCCATAGAACAGCTGCAAAGGCTCCTTCATAGTGTCCGCAGTTCCAATGGGACCTTATGCTCATGTGTTTCCACCATGTAAAATTATTCATCTTGATGCCAGAATAGAAGATGATAAAGTCATTTTATCATGGACTACCCCAGAAAATAATTTTGCCTCTGTCACAGCTTGTTTCTTAGTTTATGAAAAGCCAGATTTTAGTTCCCTCCTTCCTGTTTGTTTTGGCAAGATAGACATCTTGTAGATGGGCGTCATGTTGGCAAGCAACCAACGCAGCCAACATATCTGATACAACTGTACTTGCATAGAACATCAATGCCTTGTTGCAAACCGGTACACCTCTTTTTGACACAAAGGCAGTGTTAGGAGTGAAGAGCCGGTGTGAGTCCCTCAGGGACGAGGCACAACACTCAGCAAGTGAAAGCTTTGGCTTTATGGAAAGCATGGCATTACCAGGGTGGGAGCCCCAGGACAGACACTCATCAAAATGGGGACGCAACTCAGTGAAGCACTGCTTGGGAGTGAAGCTCAAGGCAAAGCACAGCAGGGCTGGATAATACATCTTGTGCTGATTAACGTCATACGTATGCCATGTCCTGTTTGTCTCGTTAGTGAACTTGCTGATGTAATGCAGGTCCCGTTTTCTGAATGCTGAGATCCGCAGCTGGCAGTCATGTTGGCTGCTGTGCGATGGGGGGAAGCAAATGGCCCCAGGTTATTCTGACAACGTGATAAAACGCTCTTCACACGGATGGGGGAGGTGAACTATCCCGGATTACCACAACAAAGTCTTCTCGCACCCTACAGGCGGTCATATTAATAAGGCTGATAAGCCATTGCTTTTCTAACCAAGAACCTCAAAGACAGGAACACATAATGGGGGTGTTTAGGAGTTTGATATTTTTGCTGTCTTTTCAGCTCTTGCATGTGGCAAAAGGTTCTATGGTATGGCTGAATAAGAATGGCTATGAGGATTTGGCTGTTGCAATTAATCCCCAGGTGCCAGAAAATGCCAATTTAATCCTGAACACAATGGTAAGAACATTTGCGTTTATATGCGTTGTTTCTCAGTGGTTGTGACTTGACTTTTCTGCTTGGAAAGTAGCATGAATCAGGTCCAGCTCACTTTCTTGTCAACAGGTTTTTTTCTTGTTGTTTTGAATTAATCATTAATTAATCCCATAGTTACTAAACTACTAATTTCTAATTTGTTTTGCCATCTGTTGTTACTACTAAGAGCACTAATTCCCTCAGACAATGCTGTAATATCTCTGCGGGGAGGCAGACTGAAATTTCTTTAAGTAGCTTTCCAAATTATGTTTACCTGAAAGAATGTCCTATGTGTAGTTGTTTAATAACCATTGATTATATTACTGTTTGTCTTTAGCTAGTATGTCTTATAATGTTCCTTTAAGAATCGTAAAGGGGAAAACAAAAAGGTTAGGTGTAGTGGCATTTCTGGGCTTAAATTTTATTGCAATCCACGTACATGCCTCAGTGGATAAATTCCCCTAGAATAAGATGCTGCCCAGGTCTCAAAGCAAAGAAATTGTTTTCTACAAAGTCAAAGTCAGTTTTAGAGAAAACCTGATGAACAGGACACTTCTGACAAATGCCCAGGTTCTGCAGTGTGTCTGATGCCTACTAGACCCTGATGTGGGATTATCCCAGCCCCATGCCATCTCTAAGATCAAGTACAAAGGATACCATCCTTTGGTCAGCCATAAAATTTTTAACATTTCCAGATTTCTGTCATATTGTGAGAAAACGTTTACATGAAGTAAAAGCGATAGTCTACTTTTTTACCATCAGTCACTCTCTGTCCCCTTTTTTAAAAATAGAGTTTAGATCACTCCATTTTCATTGAGGGACAAACCACTGAGTATTCTTTAGGGTAGACGTGTATGAGTGATGGTTACTGTTACTGACATACCTACCATATATTAAATTCACTTTATTGCTGTTCTTATGAGAACTTGCTCTTACACCATTCCTTCAGTTCCGTTGAACTAGTTAGAACTGCTCTGCTCTAACTACAGAGCAGGCACGGGATGGCATGGGGACAGCTGAAGTAGCACGAGCCGTTACTGCTCAACTTCTTATGGTTTAGCGCTGCCTATCACTCTCAGTCCTGGCAAACTGAATCTCTTCAAGAAATCTCCTTTAGCTGAATTTTATGTTCACATAACAAAGACACTTGGTTCCAAAGTCTCTGTCACAGCTTGTTTCTTAGTTTATGAAAAGCCAGATTTTAGTTCCCTCCTTCCTGTTTGTTTTTCTTCCACTAAACACTTAGTTGTTAGTGGAGAGAAAAATAAACAAAGGGAATGCTTTTTCTGATGCCTTTACTCCAAGAGAGGTGGTAAAAGAGCAAGAGGAAAGGAAAGTAATGGCAGCCTATAGTAGCCATAATACAAATAAGAAGAAAGGCGAAACAGCGAATTTGACAGAAAAATGATAAGCAGGTGTGATGTTGAATCTTGCAGTCAGGGTTTTGCAGCATTTAAGGGTAAAATCCCTGTATTTAGTAGTTTTCTTCTCATATGAAGGCTAGAGTGTGAATTTTATCACGATCTCTGATTAAGAGCAGGATTATATAACTGGTGAGAGATTCCAAGAATTACAGCTTAGTCCTTGACTTTGTTCATTCTTTTCTTAACAAAGATTGCAATACTTTCTTAGTTTTGTGTTATGTACTTAGTTCTACTTTATTGTACTGCTGTTTCTTGATAAGGATAAATTATTCATTGCATATACAGTCAAATTTTTAATATTAACATCAATATTAATATTTTATTTTATTTTGTTCCCTAGAACATGATTAAAGATGCTTCTAATTACTTGTTTGAAATGACAAAACATTGATTTTTCTTCAAGTCTGTAAAAATTATAATTTCTAAAACATGGAAGAAAAACACCAACTATTCAAGATTAAAAACAGAATCATATGATAAGGTATGATTTAGAGAACTCTTTATGATTAGAACAAGGAAAAGTTAGACTGATAAGGTGACATTATGAATCACAGCAAAACCTAGGACTAATCCTGGAAGTCCTTACTCAAAGGTGTTGAGAGTGTTCATAGGATAAAAAAATTGCAGGACTGAATTTATACAACAAGAATAACTTAACTCTTCTCTTCACCCGTGTTATGTATAACTTCGGTCTTACTTTTTCAGGCAGATGTCATCATAGCAGACCCTTACATGAAAAATGTAGATGATCCTTACACCTTACAGTATGGAGGATGTAAAGAGAAAGGACGGTACATCCATTTCACACCTAACTTCCTGTTAAATGACAATTTGACTGAAATTTATGGAGAAAAAGGTAATACTGCTATTTGATTTAATTGCCTGTTTTATTGTTCGTATGAAATGGCCTAGATTTTTCAAAGTGAGTAATGAATTTGGGTACTTCAATTTGCTTGCCAATATAAAAAAACCTTCGAGAGACACATTTTTCAGAAGTAGTAAATACCTGCGAAATGTCTGAAGTTAAATATTCCAACACTGGATCCAGTTGTTGTTCATCCCTTTGAAAACCTTCAATGATTATTCCTCTGCACTTAACTACTGCCATTAGCACTAGCCTTCCTTTTACCACTTACCAAATAAACTATCAAGTGCTTGTGTATCTGATTTTGTACTACACTGTGTCAAAAAATTTAAGTTTTTCTGCTCTGTGGGACAGAAACTTCACAAAGCCTCGATTTCCTCAGGAGATTTGTGCCAACTTGGAGGAAAGCCTCTAGAACAGTTCCTACATTTCTGAGAGTCAAATATGAATAAAAATTCTAGTCCTGTTGCTAAACTGATGCCTTCCTAATTTTACCTCAAAGAAATATTATTATTCCAATTACATAAATATTTCACAGTCTTCCAGCATTATGTCAGATAAGAATAAGTTTAAATTTTTAAAATGTCCAAGTAAAACACTAACTAGCTTTTAAACGGTTGTATTTAGATGTGCATGTGTTACTCTTTTTCAACAGGTCGAGTTTTTGTCCACAAATGGGCTCACTATCGGTGGGGGGTGTTCAATGGATATAGTAGCGAAATGCCTTTTCATGTGTCTAGAAATTCTAAAGAAGCAAGTATTGAAGCAACAAGGTATTTTTTTCATCTTTCTGCTTTTACATTACACAGGTTTAAACATTTCAAGAACATTTTCAATATTCTCGTCATCTTTGCTGAGTTTGTACTTTGTAGAGTGTCCGTGACCTGTTCATATGATTAAAAGATGCTTAGTCAGCAACGTCTATTGCGTGCTCTGCAGCCCAGAAAACCACAGCTGCCTTTGGTGCTGTTTTGAGGCTCAGGAGGCCAGGCTGGATAATCTTTTGCTCTGTGTGTGGGTGCAGACTTCAGCCACCATTTGTTTCATACTTATTTAACGCAATTTTATCAAATAGCAGTTATCAACAGCACTGAAATTGCCTACAGAAACCACTGTGATTTTAAACAGTTTCTACAAAGAGGGACAATAGCTGAATGGATGTATAGAATTAGTTCAGGCTTGCCTTTTTTCCTAGCTCAGGTGTACCAATACAGTCTTTTGTATTGCAACTACTAGCAGGATGTCTTTCCTGCATAGCCTGTAATTATCACAAGGAAGATCACAAAAGGCCACAGGTGTTTTATGATTCTAACTATTCCTAGATTAGTTTGAGGACCCTGCCAGGCATAGAGGCAGCCTACCTATGTACTTGTGCAGTGTCTAGTACAGTGCTGTGACAACAGCAATTTGGCTTTGGGTAGCCAAAATTCAAATAAATAACCAGTTACAGACTGGGTTCTTAACCAGCCCTGCCTATCTTCTCTTCCCTTAGCTGTCCAGCTGGTGTGACTGCAATACCTGTTTTCCAAAACTGCAATGGAGACAAGTGTGAGTCAAGAAACTGCAGATATGATGGTCAGCTATATGAAAGAAGATGTACATTTATTCCAGATATACAACAAAAAACCTCATGTTCTATTATGTATTTGCAATACCTACCCTCTGTAAGTATTACTATACCTTTCTGGACTGAGAGTTTAGTAAAATTTGGGGTCTAGTCAGTTATTTCAGCTGGGGAGAATGATCAGTCAGGTGTCTCTAATTAATTTCCATTTCAAAGAATATGCAGGATGCTATCAGTTCTATCAAAATCTGTTCAAAAGGGAAGACAAAGGAGCTACTGGAAATTATTTGACAGCTGTTTCCGGTCAATAAGGGTGAGATGTACAGCAGTCTCAGCATCCTTCTTGCTCCGTGTTTGGCGAATCAGGTCAACAGGCATAAAAGGGAAGCATTCTTGCCAAATGTGTTGTCCATAAGATAACTGTATGTTTTGATCACTCCTTATGTAAACCGGCACCCGAACTGTGTTACCTGATTAGCTCTATTACACTCCATTGCAGAGCAATCTGGTCTGTCTATCTGTCCTTAACACAGAAGCAGCAGCCCACGTCTCTTGAAAGCAGCCAGGACAACCAAGAAGGCCTCCTCATGCCAGCTCTGTACTGTTCTAGCATCTGGGAGAGGGTGCTGGGAGAGGGGTTAGCAGGACGGACAGTCTCCTCGCAGGTTAGGTCTCTGTGGTACGGGATCCCAATTCCTCCTCCAGCTACTGACCTTATTTCTTTGGGCACACTCTTTCCAATAACTTTATGGGTGTCCTGGGCCTGGCTAGGATACAGTTAATTTTCTTCATAGCGGATCATATGGTACCGTGTTGTAGATTTTTGGCCAAAACAGTACCAGTAACGCGCTGATGTTCTAGCTTTAGCTGAACAGCATCAAGGCCTTCTCTTTTGAATACACTCGTAAGTGCGCAGTAGGCTGGAAGGGGCCACGACCAGGCAGATGACCCAAACTAACGTAAGAGATATTCTATACCATATAACGTCATGCTCAGCAGTAAAAGGGAAAAGAGGGGATTTTAGCCGTCTTATGTTCAGGAACTGGCTGGGCATCTGTCTACCCACGGGAGGTGGTGAGTGATTGCCTTTGCATCACTCGTTTTGTTTCTTCTCTCTTTCACTTATCCTTCACTTATTAAACAATTTTTTTTTTGCTTTGTTTGGTTTTATCGTAACCCTAAAGATTTTTTTCTTTTATTCCTCCTTTCCTCTTCCTCAATCCTACTGGGGAGAGGGAGGAAGCGTGGTGCTTATCTGCCCACCGGGGTTAACTCACAACTATGGGTCATGGTCTTCCCTCAGCAGTATGCTGTGGACATCCTGAGACATCTAAAAGATTATTTGCTGCCTCTGTCGAAGTCTTGACTGTGTATCTTTTGCATGTTTCCTTATTCCACACAAGAAAACTTACAGGAACTGGTCCAAGACCCATCAGCTTAACCCAAGAAGTTGGTTAAATATTCAGGCTGCTTACTTGTACTGACCTCCATGCTGTTCAGCTACAGTATGTATGTTAGCAGGCTTAAATCTAGTAGGACCTCCATGAATCAGTCACTTCAAGGATCTCAGTACTCACAGACTGAAAGCTTTGTTTCT
The DNA here is from genome assembly GCA_013389905.1 of Sula dactylatra. NCBI lineage: Eukaryota > Metazoa > Chordata > Aves > Suliformes > Sulidae > Sula > Sula dactylatra. The sequence continues at coordinate 23,360 of WEKW01009148.1, forward strand.
GCATGTCACAGCACGCTTGTGCTTATGTAAAATCTGAGATAAGTTCTTTGGGAGCACTTTCTTTGCTTGTCTCTTCTAAGATCTTGGCTGGCCAGGCACCATGGCACAGAGGACATTTGCTGGAGAAGAACACCTCCATTTGTCCTGTACCCCACCACAAACTTCATATTTTTCTGAGATATTTTCTATATTCTTTTTGTTGGGTTCAGAATTATTATCAGCTTCAATCTGACCTTTTAGGTTCAATTTTGTGACAAAAACACTCACAACAGTGAGGCTCCAAATATGCAGAATAAGATATGCAACCACAAAAGCACATGGGAAGTAATTATGGAATCAGATGACTTTCGCAACTCGGCTGTTATAAATGCTTCGGCACCACACTCTGAGACTACCTTCAGGCTACTGCAGACCCAAGACAGAGCAGCCACTTTAGTACTGGATGTTTCTGGGAGCATGTCAATGGTAAGAATATGTATCTTATAAGCAATTTTTAGCAAAAATTGTAAGAAACAGAAAAAGTTACAAAATAAAAAAATCAGTCAATTCTGTAATTAACTTGATTATTTTAGAAAAAAAAGTCTATTCTTATTCTTGGTAATTTTATTTAGGAATTCCTACAACATATCACTTCAAAATACTGAGAGTTGTAGGCCAGACTTGGTCTTTTTTTTTCATGTAAAATCTCAATTCTATATACTCTCCATCCTTTGTTCCAGACCTAGAATGAGAGTGCCATTGTATTTCTTCCAAGCAGAAAATGTATACTAGATGGAGTTTCACATTGTATTTTTGTTATGAATGATTCTAAAATTTAAAGTAAATATGTAGCTCACAATATGTCAATAAATTAGATGTTCTTTCCTCATTACAATATTGCTCTTTGGAATCAAGAATGTGAGCTGGCATAATGTTATGTCATTTTAACAAGGCTGAGGTTATTTTTCCTTCTTTTTCTTCCCATAAAACTTTGCATAGGTTTATTCTTTCACAGCTTCTTGTGGCATGAGATACTAAGCCTGTTTATGGATGCAAGGTTTAGTAAGTGTCCCTGAATATGTGCTTATTTGCATAAATATCCTAATACCTTTATAAAGGTGTAAGCAATGTGATCACCTGTAGAGAGATGACAAAATTATCTGGGTACGTAAGGCAGCTATGTCATGATTTATTAATGGACTTCAAACCTCTATGCATACTCTAACAGCTTTTAAAAATCAGCCTATATATTCTTTTGATGACATACTGCATTTTCTTATCCCCAGCTTACCTCTTCCACAGTTCAGGAGTGAGCCAATGACCATGTCTCTCTTACTGAAAATATACTGCAAGTTCAGTGTTTCATTTCTCACATGAATTCAAGCCTAAAAATAAGACTGTTTATCTAAAGAAGGTAATTCAAAAAGCTCAAACATGTTGAGAAATATTCTTAAATATCTGACAGTCATACCTTAAACCAAAATATACATGAAGAACCATAAAGCAGTATATGCTCCACTTCTTTAGTTATGGCATACATATAATAATTGTGAGATTCTCCCATAGTGTGCCATCAATAGATCTATTTCCAGACATGCCGTTCTAGTCCAGAGCTGTTCCTGAGACTGATCTTCAGCAAAGATCTGCAATTGTAATAAATTATATTATTTTTATAATACAGATGTCTACCAAAGTACATTTTATTAAATCAATTATAAATAATAATGTAATGCTAAAAACCAAAATGAAGACAATTATGAAATAAATACTGCAAGAATATCTAGCTCCAGAGATAAATGTTTTCAAATATAGCCTTTTTCAGTAATCCCTTTGAATATTTATATTTAAAATAGCCATACTCTTACTTCAATATTATTTATATTTTCTAAATACTTAGTCTCTAGACTAACCTACTCCTTAGGCATCATAGGTGTTGTCCTTTTGCATTGACATCGTGCTATTAAAAAAAAAGTATTAAAAAGTATTAAAAGTAAAGAAAGTATTAAAAAAAATCTTGATTAGGCATGAAGTCATAACATCAGAAGATGGACTTTGGCTGGTGACATTTTTCCTGGAAGCTGCAGTTTGCTGCACTTTCACAATACCAGAACATGGTTTACATCTCCTCTCTTCCAGAACTGAGCACACATATGAGTTACCTTACGGCAGATAGTTTTTAGTTTTTAATTACATGATCAACATCAAAAATTCCTGTATTTTGTTTATAGTCAAAGCTTTTCAGAAGAGATTGAATTCTAAGGATATTGTTCTTCTTCACATGCAGTGCGACCGCATCAGACATCTCCATTGTGCTGCAGCACTATTTCTACTCTATATTATTGAAAATGGTTCCTGGGTCAGAATTGTCACATTTGACTGACGCATCTGAAGCAGCTCCTTTGCAACAAATAACCAATCACACAACATGCCAAAATCTTGTTCAATGTTTGCCTAGAATTGCTAGTGGAAACACCAATATCTGTGCAGGCGTACATAAAGGACTTAAGGTAAAGTACAATGTGGAAATATCTCCTGAAATTTATTGAAAATGAGTATCAAGTGAGAAACATACTTGACAGCCCACTGAACATGGACTTCCTATGCAATGGTAGAGTTAAGAAAGATAAAAGGACTCTTGAACCTATCAGGAGAAAATTTGGTATTGGAACTATTTGGCATTACCATTATCTGGCATTAGAAAGAGTATTACCAGAAGACAGGCCAGATATGATGTACATGCTTCAGAAAGGATACTGAAAAATAAGATCAAATTCCAAAATGAACTACAAGAATGACCTACATTTTGGAAAATCAATTTTCTAGTTAGAAACCTATGAAGCTTATTCTATTTAGTTTGTTTAAGAGAAAGTTAGGACGTTACTTTTATACAGTTCTTTAATGACTTCTAGTGGAAGGGAATATGCAGTACTGCAGCCCAGACTCTCACACAACTGGATAAACTCACAGCCTGATCACATTGCTGGCTGTATATACAGAGAAAAGCCTGCAAAGCAACACAACAATGAACACCATACTGTATTCCTGCTATCTCTAAGATTTTTTTCTAGCAAAATGTGGACTGAGAAAACACTGGAGATCTGACTCATGAATCACAATGAACATATAGAATAAATAAGTGTTAAAATAGGAAGCTGTACAATGGTAGTATTGTTAATTCCCATGGTCCACTAGTCATGAATCAAGCCCCTAAAATTGTGAAACCACATACAAATCATGAGATTGGGAAACAGTGATGAATAGATACTATTATTTATTTGTCTGTTTTTCTTCCTTGGGCTGGCAGTCTGAAGTTTTGAAGGCAAAACGGAAAATCAGGAGCAACATGTAGGAAAAGGGAAGAAATAGACAGAGAGAAATTATACAGAGAAGGATGAGACTGCTGAGGTAGCCGAGAGTCCAGGGCAGAGAGGAGGCTCAGGCCAGGGGAACATCAGGAGGAAGACTGGCAACCAGACAGGGATGGAACAGCCAGGACAGAAGCCTCCCCCATGGGTGCTCCCTACCTTTCTGCCCCACCTGCAGTTACCTCAGAGTCCACCCTCAGACAGAAGCCTGTCCTTCTCTTCTCCTGAAATTTTGGTTGGAGAATAAAAAGTAGTTCCAGACAGTGGACGTAAGTTTTGAATATGATGCCCTTAAACATCCAGTCCTGAACCAGCAGAGCATATACAGGCAGAACGCTTCTGACATCTTCAATTTGGGACAGGTTCCTTCCTTAGGAAAACATATATTAAATTTTAATTATTTATAATTGAACACTCACTAAATCTAAGCAATTAGATGGTACAATATCAATTGCAATAATTAATATTTTAATAGTTTTAGTGTTAAATAAAAATTCAAATGCTTACTAAAGGATAAATTTTTCTTATATTTGAAGTTAACAGTTTTAAATGCATACATTGACTGTGCTCTGGGATAAACTAGCATTTAAAAATTATTCTGCTGCTTATGTCTTTTCTTGATGCAGTTAATTGAAGATAAAATGCATACTGTGTATGGTTCAGAAATTGTGTTACTGACAGATGGAGAGGACCCAGGTATAGCATCTTGCTTTTATTTGGTGAAACAAAGTGGGGCAAAAATTCACACCATTGCACTGGGGCCATTGGCAGCCAAAGAATTGGAAGAATTTTCAGAACTAACAGGCAAATATTCTAAATGCACTCTTTCTCTGGCATGCATATTCAAGTATGAAAATGTAAAGGCATGGCAATTCATCAGTCTAGAAAAAAGAAATTTAAGATATTTAAATTTTATTTTTAAAGAAATTTGTTTTTCATGACAGGCTTTTTTAATACAAACAAGCAGAACTCTTTAGATCCACAGATTTGCTTTAAGAGCTGTCTTGATTTAAAGAGTGCAATAACATGGCAATACTCTATTATTATGGAGATTTAATTATGATATTGTTAGATTACATAAAAAGAGATGTCTAGAGTTTTATTTCTGGCATTACGTGCAATGGCTAGAACTTTCTATGTGATTTAACTTAAAAGCATTTTTTGTTACATAAAGAACAATAACTTTCTTCAACTGTTGTGGCTGAAGTGCACTGGCTAGGAAATTGTAAACATAGTGACTACCCTTGTCATTAGCAAGGATAGCTGTCAGCTGAGCTGGAACTACATAATTAGTTTGAAAACAAGCATTTAAAAACTACCCATTGGGGTGTTGCTTTGTGCTACAGCACCTGCAAATGGCATGCAAGAATGAAAACTCCTTGCATATATCTAGAAAGCAAGCTGACTCCAAACAAATATGGTGAATATTCTTATTTGAGAGGTGCACATGCTGTGCTTTTTCAGACTACAATCCACTTGCTTTTGCAATTTAAATAACTTTGAATACCCTTATGCACTCCTCAACATCATTAGATCATCATGACTCTGGGAGAGTCCAGAGTTGAGTTTTGTTCTGGCCTGTATTTTAAGACAGAATTTGTTGTTTAAACTCCACTGGTGGAGTATTTATTAAGAATGATTTGTGAGCCAGAAAGAACCCAGGTGGTTCTTCAGCATGTAGTTTTCTACCAGCAGGTCTTCCTGCTTAGAAACAAAAATCAATTTTCTGAAAATACCGAATAGATCTCTGAGCTAACACCTCCTCCAGCTCATACGACTCCATGTGTTCTCTCATGAGACACAGCCATACACCTGATGTAACCTGCACACCTCACGTCAGTCTGTGCATGAGGGACGGGGGTGAGAGGTGGTAGGTGGTAGGAAGGGGCTGTGGGCAGCCTCTGCACACCCCAAGTAGGCTCCCCAGGGCTCAGCGCTGCACAGCATCTCTCCCCCACTCTGGGATTGCAGTGACCTGTGCATTAGGAGCACAGTGATGGCTCTGTTCATGTCTAGCATGTATGATCCTAGTTTGAGAGAGAATTGCAACAAATGCGTGAAGTGCAGATGCTTCAGTAGAGCGCTATGAAGCCATGTTCACAATGAATTCACTAACAGACCTGCACTGACTATGAAAACCTCCAATGGACTAGAGCTGCTTGAACTCAGTATGCATGAAAAGAGATCTAAACTTCACATTTGGAAATAAAGATGATCTGGATTTTAAGTGTCAAAAACCATGGAATGCCACTGTGTCTTTTCTACAGAGGTATTTCCAGAGCAGAATTTCACTGAAGGGATAATATGTGACTCCAAAAGTGCCAGGAGAAGTCTAAAAACACTGTACTTGATGATATGCTGCAGGGAGTGATCTTCCTGCAAACTTTGCCAATGAGAGAGAAAATGAGTTCATCACACAAGCCAGAATTTGCTATGACATATGCATTAGCACATTAATAAAAAGATATATTTCTGTTTTGATTTCGTACAAGTTGGCTGCCTTAGTACAACATTCAGTACCAGAAGTCACATGAAATTTAGCAATTTTAGAGTAAAAAATAGTATTTCTAATTCTTTTGCTCTTGTCTTTCAGGAGGTTTAAAGCTTTATGCTGTAGATGGAGCCGTCCCCAATAAATTAACTGAGACATTCAGTACAATTACATCAAGAAATGGAGATATTTCTGAACAATCTATTCAGGTCTGAATTTCAACACTTCTTTTTCCTCTTATGCTTTTAGTTGATCAGTAACTGAATTAATTTAGACATTAATGATCATAATTGTCAGTGGCTCAGTTTGGAAATAGGAGCCAGTACATGTTTTAGTGATCTCCTACTTCTCACTGCAATGAAATAAATATATAATTTACATATAATTTACATATAATTTACATAATTTCATTTCACAAAATCAATAAAATTATTTCTTGTAATTGTCAAAGTCCAAGAGACTTTGAGAAAAGCAAGCAGAAATCCCCTAGGATGTTTAGTTCACTCTTATATAGAACATTTTTTAGAGCATTTTAACAATATAACTTAACAAAGATACAATTAAAATACAGCTTCTCTCCTAAGCCATATGTATCATTTTAACAAATAAACTTTTAGACATTTCATCTAGGCCAATTGTTAATTGGAGTTTAGCAACTCATTCCTCACTTTGTTAATTTTTTAACACAGATCCAGTCCTATGTTTCATCCAAAACATACCACTTGCAAAGATAGGTGGATTATAAGCAACAGTCAATATAGATTTGAAAAGCAGGTCTGGGATTTTTTGAGTTGTTCTATTGCATTTAATTGTCTCTTCTGTCCTACCTATACAGGGAAAAAATACTAAGTTTGTGACAGGCTATTTTCTAATTGCAGATTTTATTGTTCATAAAGTTGGAGCGAGGAAATTACACAAAATTATTTTAATTTTAATAAAGGAAATAGTGGTTACTTCTCTCTTCTATATATTATCCTCTGTTCTGTTATTTCTCCCTCTCTCTCACTACCTATAAGCCTTACATTCATATGTGGAGACATTTTCTTTTTCTCTCTTCCAGGATTTTGAGACAAACTGCAGTGGAAATACAGCTTACTGGCACAATGCTTTAGCTAGGTAGACAAATAGTTTAGATACAGAAATGAAGGACTTTTACACTTACTATAACTTATTATGTTTACCATAATTTTACATTTAAAATTAATGTTACTATGCAAGCAGCCATTTCGTAAAGTGAACCTGGGATTTTATTAGTTTTCTTAATTCAATAGTTGTGCCAAATGGCTCTTAATTTTCCTGTGGGTAGAGAGAGCAGAACTAGAAAGCCTGCCATCTTCTCTGTATAACTCTGAGTTATAAATAAGTAAGCAGAGACCTTTTTTTCATGCTAGTTTCCAAAAGTCATAACTGCTTTTCAATTCTCTCCTCCAAGACTAATCCATTTTAAGTCAGCGACGAATGGATACAATATTGTGCAATGGTTGAGGAATCACTCTGAAAATACATTAAATGCTTCTTTACTAAATAGCAATAAGGCAAATTTTATTTCTCTAACAACAGCTTGAAAGCAAAGAGCAAGTTGTTCAGTATTCTGGATGGATGAATACTACCTTAGCCGTTGACAAGACTGTGGGAAATGACACTTTCTTCAGCATTGCAGGAGTCTATCTCAGCCATTTTTTTTTCCTGATGGACTCCAAAGGAAAAGAATACGGAAGCTCAGACTTTACAACCGATATCGTAAACTCAAACACAGCTACACTCAGTATAAGTGGCACTGCAGAGGTAAAGATTGAACATTTTATTTTCTGAATTAACATTTCCTATAGAGGAGCATACAGCCTTTCTTTAATTAACTTTTTATTA
>WEKW01009151.1:0-19514 GCA_013389905.1 Sula dactylatra
TGAATGAAAGCTTGTAAGCAGATGTGTATATTGACCAACTTCCTCAGCACAAAGTGAATTATTAACCCGAAGAGAGAGAATTTTTATCATGTATTTCTTATTTCTCATTTTCAGAGATGTGAATTTGTCTTTTAGTTGTTCAAATTCTAGCAGAAGCAGTGATACATTTTCACATTGTTTCTAAAACACAGAGCTGCTACTGCCACTCTGCCATAAATTAGGTCTGTAGCCTGAACTGCTCATTTAGACTCTTTGTAACTAGTAACACCATCAGAGGAGGATCACTCATAGCTGTCTGAGACTCCTTTCTCAAAGGGGAAACTGCGGTCCTCTAAGAGTGCCTATCTTAACTGTATAGAAAGGCAAACTGGTTGATTAGCTGATTAGATTAACTGATTTTCATGCTTAGTGTTGTGCTCCTTCTGTCTCTTCCTTGTACAGGTATTAATGAAAAAAAGAAGAAAAAAAGAAAGAAAAAGCAGAAATATGGAAACATAGCTTCTAAAATCTCAGACTGACAATACAATGAAACTGATGAAAAAGCATTCAGGCACCAAGGTACACAGATATAGTGTACTGACATCATATAACATGATGGTTACCCTTCAGCAAAAGGGATTTAGTTCAAAACTGTTCCTTATTTCCTTAGCGTCTATCTTGATTTCACCCAGCCAAATCCACATCCTGTTTTGATAAGCTCTTTTCTGTCATCATTTCATGAATGATCAAGCAGAATGGCACTTCCATAAATAAATATTTTATTTATAAATTGATTACTTTACAGGTGTAGATGCCATCATGGGGCTTGCCATCCTTCTTCCTTGATCAGTCAAAGCATTCTTAATGAGCTACTAATGTGCTTTCCAGTTGTCATATTCATGTGAACTACTCAGGCAGACTGTGCACCCTTGGTAAACACAGCACAGTGAAGAAGTCCATTCAAAGCTCACAGTTATAGGAAGCAATATTTGCTTTGCAAATCACTGACCCAACAACTGTCAACATCAATCAGACTGTTTAGCTACGCTTGTGTAACTCAGAAAAAGTAGGGGCCTGATTCTGATCAGGCAGCACCTCCTGTATGTCCTGGTGCTGATTCTTTTCTTTCTGGCCAGGTTTTATGTCTGAACTCACTAAGTACATGTGTCATCTCTGTAGTGCATGCTACCACCTTTATAAGGTAGCAAAATATGCTGCAGCATGTCTGTGGTTCTCTATCAGGTGTTTTTTTTTTTTGTTTTTTTTTTTTTTTTTGTTCTGCTTTGTCTGAAATATGCCTAGTTCTCACAAGTTTCCACTCCTCAGCATCCACAGTTAGGTGAATGCAATGAAAATGAAACAGGATACAAATCTAATGGTTTGCATGGGATAAGAGTAATTCCACAGCAGTTGTCCAGCAAGGAAAGCTTACCATTCACAGCACTTCTAAGGACTGAACAGATTAGTATGGGCAAGTACATGGTGGTGGGAGAGGATATTTCACCTCTGTAAATAAAAGACAAATTTGAATGCACATACATGAGATTTCGGTACAATATGAGTGTTGCCATGCAGATGTAGATACTTTATACAGAGCGACTAATCATGGGCTCACTGAACAGTGAAGGTGCACCCAGTTTTTTATTTTCAATCTTAAATTCTTAATATAATATTTCCTATTACATGAGATTTCTATTATTGTTTGAATGGCATGTGAATATCATTTCTTTGATTCAGCCTGAAATATTTATCCAGTCCTTCATCCTCTCTTGTCTTTCATTCTATTTTGTGATTTGACTGTTTTATCAGATCTGATTGTCATTACAGGTATTTTCTCCACTGAAGTCCAGAATTCCTTGGTCTTTCAAGTCCTCCAATACAGAATTGAAGATTTTTATATTATCTCAGGTGGAAATAAGATGTAACATCAGTCTCATCTTATGACCTCATTTCTCATGCTCTCCACTCACTTCAAAATCAGTTCACAGAGTTTAGAAAGACCTCCAAACAGTCCCTGAGACTTTTCCAAATGAAATGTTCATGCATAAATATTTAAATAAATTTAGCAACAAAGGAGAAGAAATAGCACAGGAAACTATTTTTTCATATATACGCGCACACACACACACATATTTACACATAACAATGAAATTCCTAGGTGAATTTTATTAACAATGGGTTTTAGCACCTGCTTTTTTTTTTTTAACAGTAAAATCTCAGTTCAGTGAGGACTTTAATTAGCTACATTACTGCATGTACATGGATTTTTCTCCTCCATTATGAGTGTTACAGCACTATGAGGTTCACATGGACAGGGTGAATTAATGGGACATCAAATGAAAGTGTAAGGAAACAAACTCAAAGCAAAGGGAATAGTTCTTTACCCAATAGACAGTTAAAAGTGTGACACTCCCAGCCAAAGAACACATCAGATGCTGAGGATTTACAAGAGTTCAGAAGAGATCACATGAGATCATCAAAATGCAATTTATGAAGGTTGAAGATTGATGGATGCAAACTATGAAGACTCTTAATGGTAACTAAATTCATAATAATTTTGTCTACCTCAGGAAGTCTCTGAACTGCAAATGTTTGGAGGACAGTAGGCTGAGATCTTTAAATAAGAATTATTTATGATAGAGTCTAGGTACTTGCCTGATCATAGTCAGAATCAAGACACTACCACAGGTAATTAGATATGACACTACATGACTACTTTTATATAAGACAACAAAACTGCTCTCTTCTCTATAAAACATATATAGGGAGTTGTCATGGTTTTAGCTGGGATAGTGCTGTGTTTTAGATTTAGTATGAGAATAATTTTGATAACACACTAATGTGTTAGTTGTTGCTAGGTAGTGCTTACACTAGTCAAGGACTTTTGCAGCTTCCCATGCTCTGCCAGGTGCACAAGAAGCCAGGAGGGGAGAGGGCACATCCAAGAGAGCTGATCCAAACTGGCCAAAGTGATATTCCATATCATGTGACATCATGGTCAGTATATTAACTGGGGCGAGTTGGCCAGGGGAGACGGCGATTGCAGCTCAAGGACTAGTGGTGTCGGTCAGCGGGTGGTGAGTGGTTGCACTTGTGGGGTTTTTTTTCCCTTTCCCTCCTTTCCCCAGGTTTCATTTCTCTCTCTCATTATTTTTCTTTTTTTATTATATCATCATCATAATTATCATTGTTATTATCATAATTTTTATCTTTACTCTTACTACTATTACTATTTTATTTTAATTATTATACTGTTCTTATCTCAACCCACAAATTTTCTTGCTTTTGCTCTTCTGATTCTCCCCCTTCCCACCGGGTTGGGGGGAGTGAGCGAGCAGCTGTGTGGTGCTTAGTGGGATCCAGGGCACAGTTGCTGGAGGGATCCACCTTGTGCATATGTGTGTAGTGCAGCAGCCTTGCCTCTCTCAGACTGTGGGATCCCGCATGATATATTTTTCCCTAATTGTTTCAAATATACCATGTATTTTCCCAAGTTTCTTGTTAAATCTGTTTTAAACATCGAAGTGCCATTAGATACTGGCAAATGGATAACATCAAGGAATGAAGAAAAGATGCATAAATTCACAAGTAACAGTCAAGGTTTATCAGTAAACGTAGAATCTAGGAAGCTTGAAATTTGTTTGTGGGTTTGTTTTTTTTTTTCTTATGTGTGTCGGTATAGTACACAGTTATTTTTAGGTCCTGTTATTCTGTAGACAGGGAGGTGATGGGAAAAGTGGGATAAGGACACAGAAAAGCTGGGATTAGGATTTCTCTGATTAATTTAAACATACAAAAATTTAGGCAAACATATAAAAATTTGGTTTCTAAAATTATTTATAGTGAAGGAGTGAACACTAGTCTGGGCCTAGATTTCTAATATAATATGGGTAAGAGGCAATTAAGAAATCTAAGAATCCATTCATATACAACTTTCAACGGAAAAGCCATATGACAGTCAAAAAACACTTGAAACAAATAGGAAAAAAATAACAAAAAATAAAATATTGCCGTATAAACCCACAACAGTAGCAATATAAACATCACTTTAAAGCACCTTCATGATCCACTTGAGATGAATTTGAAAAACCCCACAGGATTAAGCTTTACTTAGTCATTGGCTTGTTTACTAGCTACAACTCCTATACATGTGATTTGGCAAGAAGTAAGAATAATCTTAAGGCTTTTGTAGAATGTCGAGTTTTAACAGGTCAGGAATAGGCAAAATAATCTGTATAGCTGTTTGTTAAAGCTGAAACCTCTTGCAAACCAGGCATGTTACTTCAGAAAATGTTCTCCCAATTTCTTCAGGAAAATCTAGAAAAGATGTCATGAATTGATTTAAGGTTCATTTCATCACGGTGCTGATTGACTCTTAGGAAAAATAAAATGACAGTAGTTATCATGAGCTTCATGGATTTTGCTTCTGAGTATTCAGTCAGAATCTCAGAGGAGTTCCACGTTACTCAAAGCATAAACTCTTGCAGAAGTTGCATTTAATTATCATGTACATTAATGTAAAATGAAATGCCAAAACAGATATCTAAAACACAGGTTTCCTTGCTGAAGGAATGTTTTCCTGTTGAGCCAATCTTCACTTTTTATTTTATGCTGAACATGATAACTTTACACCCAACAATAAATGGTCTCAGTGATTTGTCTAAAACTTAAGGAGTATCCTCTGAATAATTGGTCTAGCATTCCACTTATGGTTAAATACACTGGTGCTAACTGAAGTTAAACTGTTATCTATAGAAACTGTTTATTTTTTGAATGTGCAACAACAAAAAGTGCATATATACTCAAATCAGAGCACTACAATGCAAATCCAAAACAGAAGGACCTTAGGTTACATTCAGAGGAGTCAGTCACAGAGACTTAATTCCACAGTCATATAAACTATGCAAAAATAAATAAACTTTAGAAAGGCAGTGATCTTAACAGCTTAGTCTAGATTTTACTAGAATGGAACAGGCAAAGGGACAGTAACATGAAAAGTCTTTTCAGCCATAAAACTCAATTGGATGATTTTACAAAGGTAAAACTGTCCTTGGAACAATTCAACTTTGTTTCCAATAAAGACACAAAAATAAAAAATAAAAAAAAAAACCAACACAAAAACCCAAGAAAACCCTACACACTCAAACAAACAAACAATGCTCTTTAAGATTTTAACATGAGCAAATACTGTCAGAAAATATCCTTGTTGCAACTGGTCAGAGTTGGTATGCATGATATACGATGCATGATATGTCATAAATTATTACAATAAATTCTTCTTTTGCAGTGGCCTTTTATGATTAGTTTGTGAGTTTGGTTTTCATATAGTATGGCTATTCAACTTTTTGTTACATATTTAAAAATAAGAGATAGAATAAAAATGCTACTATTCCTTAGACAGTTAAAACAGAAACATTGGCTAAATCTCTGAAATGTAATAACATAGATTATGCCTACACTATAATTGTGTTATAGCAATGATTTTATGGAAAAGACCCTTGCCATCACTGTCATAATAGAACATCTTTCTCGCAGCATCTATTTTTCTGCTTTGAGACGACAGTAGGTCTAGCGTTGGACTTACACTTTAGCTCACAGGAAGAGCTGGAAAGCTAGCAAATTGCACCTTTTTATAAACAGCAGATATCCAGATCTTCAGTTTATTCAGCTAAATACTGACAGTGTCATATGATGCCTCAGTTGAGGTACAATTTATTAAGGGATGGATAAACACAGTAGAAAATAAAGATGCAAACTTTGAAACAACCATTAAGTTGCAGAGAAATGTCTTGGCAGGTGATATTATTCATTTATAGAGGATAGCATAATAATTTTTGTTCAGAATTAGTCAGTATGAAATATTTCATCAGTAGTAAAAGAACAAGAAATATATGACAGCACCTACGCACAGTACAAAAAAGCTCCTGGAAACTTCATTTCATTAATAATTATTTTTAATAGTTTTTAAGTGTGAGGTTGAAAACGTCTTGGCATCTTATGATAAAAGAGAGCTCACAAGGTACAAATACTGTGGAAAATGTCATGCACACTCCAGAACATAGTGCTGGGAAGGGTAATCAGGCAAAAGGATTGGAACATAGAAAGCTTAAGTGAAGGAGATGTACACACAATGGAGACAGAACTTTGACTGGAATAAATCACAAAACCTTTGAAATGACATGTATGTAAATCAATCTACCTCAGTAGAACAATAATGCATAACTATATCTTTTCCTTAAATGTTCATTGTCCAATCTGTACTGCATATGTACACAAATAAATGTGTACACAAATAAATACATTAAGAAACAGGGAATATTTATAATCTGAAATCACACAAATCCATTTTTTGATCTAAGCTAATAATTCCTCTTCCTAGTCACAAGACTGAAAAATATGTTTAGGGTTTTTAAAGATCTCAGGGTTTTCAGATAAAACTCACTGTAACTCTTATCCATCATACAGTGAAGTAACACTATGCCCAGTACATCCACTGTGAAGTCCAGAAAGTTGCAAAAGTATCTTCAGAAATTTTCATGTTTATTGAATCTTCATTTCCTGTGATACATATCAAATCCTCTTGGAAGTACGTCAGAGGACTTAAGCAAGTATTAGTCAAAGCACCTCTGGATGTCCTGGAAAATTCATAGAGGCACTGATGAATTGCCCAAATGATTATTTTCACTTTCTCATAGCTACAAACATGAATAACATAGTGGTAGAACACTGTTCAGAAACACAGTCTCTAAATGAAATAACTGGCACAGTACATGCATGTGTATCCACTACCATCCTTTCACATGATGAGGAGAACACAGAGATAGATATATTTTCAGAATAACAATTCACAAATCTGTGGTGTTGCTGCATCATCTGATTTATAGATGTCTTCACTAGCTTCAAAGCACACATATTTTTATTGTCACGTTTAGAAAATGTGTATATGCTATTTGTGGACAGAATTTGTTTTGGACATGAGGAGAACACCTGCAAAAACAACACTAAGGAGAGATGGATATTTCATAAAGAAAGCATGATGTTAATGTGAAAGTCTATAGTAACAAAGACCTGCTTGTGTCATTATGCTGCAAAATGTAAGAAAAGTTAAGCAGATATAAATTTCTATAGCTGTATTCACTTCAGAGTATTTTTGCGAGACAAAAATCTAGTCTACTCATTATATATTTTTTGCAGTTGCTATGTGAACTGCATCTTCCAAATATATATCCAGATTATTTCCTGCCCTGAGAAGTGTATGTTTCAACATTCTCTGTGGAGTCTCTCTTCTGAACTGGACTTCAAAGTTGCACATTAAAAATCAAACAATATAGAAATCATAATGAGCATGAACCAAATCTGTTTATGTGCAGTAGTGAGTGGTGTTTTTGTTTTAATTAACTTCTGTTAAGTACTACTTATCTAAGTTGTTACTAGCTTTTATGATTCAGCAGTGTGCAACACACAAGAAAAGGAAGAGTAAGATGTGGGTTTATGATTGTTTTCCATGGAGGCTAAATTTCTGTGCGAAGACTGAAAGCACAGAAAATGAGCATGGGAGTCAGAAATAGCAGGAAATGGGAGAAAATAAGAAAACAGATTAATCAGGGAATTAATAGTATTTTATACATGTAAGCAGATATAATGTCATTTTAGAACAGGGAATTAGGTGAAGACATATCTGAAGGCTATAATTTTGTCATTTTGCCTTCAGGCAAACCTCGAAGATGTTTTTGCCTTTAATGATAATGCAGTATGTCATCCTAGAAAAAGGAAAAGTGAATAGTCAGACTTCTCTATTGCCATATCAGTGTTCTACAGATAGGAGAATTCATTTGAACTCTAAGGAGGCTAAAACTGGATTTTTTTTCCCCTTTGTGGCACAATGTTTCTGACTGAAAATGAGAGGAAATATTTTGGTTTTATTTGATGCAGTTACTGCAGAGGTAAAGAGATGAAGGGCTTAATAGCAGTAATAGCAGTGAATCTACACCAGGGCTTTTTTGTCTGCAATCTACAGGAAGCTAAAATAGAGGTCTATAAAATCCTGAGTGTCATGGAGAATGTTGTTCACTCTCTTTCCCAGAGAAAGATCTATGGTGCCGGGTTCAGAACAAATAAAACTAAGTAATTCTTCACACAAAACACAGTTAAGCTATTGAACTGTTTGCCACAGGACATTTTGAGTGCTCTAAGTTTATGTGTGCTCAAAAGAAGGTTTGGTCAGATTTTTAAAGAAAAATGCTTTGAAGTCTATTAAATAGAAAGAAATTGCCTCTGGGTCAGGAAGACCTTCAGTCACGAATCATTATACACTGGAAAAATGTAAGTATCTAGGAAAACATCACTACACATGTCCTGTTCTTATACTCTTTCCTAAGCATCTGTATTGCTCCTGTCAGAAACTTCACATAGAACTGGAAGGATTTTAGTACTGATGTTCTATGCCATTCTTTGGGTATATTCTTAAATAGGAACCTAATGTGCGTGTGGAGACTTGCGAAGGGATTAAACTCCAAGTCAATAGCTCTATAAACAAACAATAATGAAAACAAAAATATAATAGTAAATAATGCAATTTTTTAGCATTTATTCAAGTCAAATCAACACCAGAGCTCTCTCTTTATCATCTTGTAATTGCTGCAAATGTACTTTGAGTTCAGGATTTCCAGTAATTCCAAGACTTCCTCCTCTTGTCAGCCTCCCAAAGAGGAAAGATTTTCTGTTTTGAAGTCAGCTGAAGTTTGTAAAATTGTTTTAATGTATAATCATATCTTTATGTATTTGAAATATAAATATTGAAACTGAAATGCCAAAACAAGTATAGATGACAGCTTCATCTAAACTTTTGTATTTTTTTTCCTTAAATAATTCTGAAGGCAAAATGGAAAGATACATTGCGATAATCAATTTCATGATGATGCTGCTACTCATGGTCAATTTATTTTATAATAATGTGATGAGGAAGGCTTAATTTTATATATTTAGTTGCTGAGCTTGGAAATGCTACAACAGCAATTTGTAATCTTATGACAGAGCTAATTTTTGTTTGGTTAATATTGTTATCAGAACTTTGTTTTCCAGCTCAGCTAGGAAAGAAAAAAATAGTTCTCCATGGGCTAGTAAAATACACATGCCAGGGTTTTAATACTAAATGTGTCTGAGTTCAGAATAGAAATGACTCATTAGTATGACAGAGTTTAACACTGTCAAGTGTATTGAACAGAAAATTGAAAGTGTAAAAATACAATTGTTGAAATCCTTTATGGATTCTTGAACTGATGATGACATATGGACCACTGACAGGGATTATTTCATATTTGCCCTGAGATCTCAGATCATACGTGATTTTGCTTGGTTGTGACTATGCTGTTATTTCCAATGCAAATGGAAATAAGGGCTTGTCAAGCCGTGAGCTCACTGTAAGATTCACAGTTAGTATTAAATGCAAACCCTGTATCCTGCAACTATGACAATGCTTTAGAAGAACCAAAATGCTGCAGTGCTGAAGAGATAGATGTTGAACTTTTATGTGGCTTACGACAAAGGAACAACGAATTAAAGCAATTGAAAAGAAATACCTACCTATTTTTGGAACTATACTATTTTTCTCTTTTTTAATCTAAAAATAAAGCCATAGGCTTAAAATTCTGAGTAACAAAAAGAAGTAAAGCTAGTAAAAAAAAAAAAAAAGAATTTACTATTTGAATATTTCACACAAAAGTACTGCAGCTTCACTTTTTCCAGGTGATTACTTCTCTAATATTCAGTTCTGCTGAATTCTTTTCTTTAGACTGATTGGTTCAATACTTATTTCAGTTTCAGACAGATCATCAGTGCAGCTCTGTACTGGTTTTGCCTGGTATAGAGTTAATGATGTTCTTCATAGTAGCTTGCACATAGTGCTGTTCTGGATTTGTAGCTATCCATTGTGGTCCTCCAGTTTTCCCACCAATTTATGCGATTTCTATAAAATCGTAACTCAGACTATTCACAGAAGTTTAGTTCCTCCAATTTGTTGCCTAGACTATGTGCATTGGTATACAGGTACTTGAGGTGGCTGGACTTAGGTATCCTGTCTTTGGAAGGGGTTGGAGAGCATTCATCACTACTCTGGTACATGTGCTCATCCACGCTGTTGCTTATGAATATATAGGTGTCACAACTTTGGACCCCACCTCCCAAGTTCATTAGTTTAAAGCACAATTGACTAATTCAGCCAATCTGCTAGCAAAGATTCTCCTGCTTCTTCTAGGTAAGTGGATTCCATCTCTCCCCCATAGGCTGTATTAGACAAAGAACTTGTGATTGTAGAAACCAAAGCCCTGGTGACACTACCAGCCACAAAGCCAGGTATTGATCCAAATGATTGTTGTGGTTTAGCCCCAGTCAGCAACTAAGCACCACGCAGCTGCTCGCTCGCTCCCCCCACCCCTGTGGATGGGAGAGAGAATCAGAAGGGCCAAAGTAAGAAAACTCATGGGTTGAGATAAGAACAGTTTAATAATTAAAATAAAACAGCAATAATAATAGTAATAGTAATAATGAAAAGGAAAATAATGAGCGAGTGAGATATGAAACCTTGGAAGAAGGGAAAGAGGGAAATAAACAACCAAAACCAAAACTAAACAACAAGTGCTGCAACCACTTCCCACCCGCTGACCGACGCTGCCAGTCCCTGAGCCGCGATCACTGCTTTCCCCAGCCAACTCCCCCCAGTTAATATACTGGGCATGACGTCACATGATATGGAATATCCCTTTGGCCAGTTTGGATCAGCCCTCTGGGCTGTGTCCTCTCCCGGCTTCTTGTGCACCTGGCAGAGCATGGGAAGCTGCAAAAGTCCTTGACTAGTGTAAGCACTACCTAGCAACAACTAAAACATCAGTGTGTTATCACATTATTTTCATACTAAGTCTAAAACACAGCACTATACCAGCTACAGTGAAGAAAATTAACTATCCCAGCTAAAACCATGACAACGATGCATTGGATTCTGCCTACAGCCCTGTCTTTGAATGGCAAGAAAGAAAATTTTAAAAAGACTGAGGCAATTTTTAAATATTCTGTTAATTTTAGCTGGATTTTTTTTCATTTCCTTCCTCTGAATTCACTTTCACATATCTATTACTCCCTATGGCTGATAACATGTCATATATAGAATCTGACTGTATATAAACATTAGTAATGACAAGATGTCTTTTTCCAGAAATCAACATTAAATGTTTTTTCTTTCAAAACACATTGCTCGTCTTTCATGCTTTGAACAATTTATGTCTGAACATAAAAACTGTAAAACAAAGTGAGAGATGTAACCAAAGGGAATTTTCTTTCATAGAGAATATAAGGATGTACACATTTTGAAATCTCCATATTGCTTTTTTTTTTTTAATCTTTGCTCAATAAAAGATGAATGCAATATAATCATAATGCAGATGTGGAGTCATGGTCAAGACTAATTTCACCCAGCGGCTATCTAATGTACTTAGAATCAGAATCTTGTGTGGTGGAAATCAGTAAATTTTCATCAGTACAGATACAGCTATCATTTCCAACAAGCAAGAATCTACACCTACAAGTCTCTTCTTTGAGGAAAAAGATAACCCTTCAGCCATTTCAGTAATTAGCCTAATTCTTCATACACAATAGTTCCATTTTACAAAAGTTCCATGAAAAAAACTGTTAGGCCAGCATAGCTACTGTATATTTTCCTTAAGGAATAGAGCCTCAAGTGCTATAGTTAAGACCTTAGTTAATTAAACATTAATCTCTTCATTTACTGTATGTGTAACCTAATTACAGAACTAGTTTTATAGTAATTTATCATTTATGGAATACAAAATAAAAATAAATCTGTTTAATCATACTTTAATCAAACAAGCAATTCATCAATTAATTCAGCATATCACACCTACTCCACAGCTCTCTAATTATGACTTTAAAATTTGTAGTTCAGAGTAAAATAACAATGCCTTCAGTGATATCTTGAAGCCAACTTCAATATCTATTTCTAAGTTTTAACAGGCTGATTGTATTTCACAGTTAAGATGATATGATTAGGATGCTATTTTCTTCCTTAAGAAATTAGCCAGAGATCACATTTTATTTTATGTTTGTGTTTTTTATGTTTTGCTTTCTCATTAGCACCTTAAACGAAGCAATCATGTCCTTCTGTAGCTAATGTTTATGCTTGATTTCTTTCCCTTGAAATAAACCATATTTTATAAAGCCCGCAAAAAAAAAAAAAAAAGTTCCAAAGTTCCAGCTGGTAATAGTGTTTCATATTTTAGAAAACTATAAACCCACTTTTTAATTCCAGCTTAACATAGTTGTATCTCTTAGAAGGAAACTTTAGTCACATTTCACAGTCTCCTGATTTACATGCTGCTGGTTGAATAGGTATGTTTCAAATTAACTAAAAAAACAATGTAGAAAGTAGTCAGAGGAAAAATGTTGTTCCAATAAATAAATTAGTACTTCTTAGGACACAAGTTAAACTAAAGAAATCCCACAAACATCCCACCTTTTTAAAGATTATTACTCTGATTTTGTGATATTTTGTGACTAATCTTGACTTATGCAGACACAGAGATTGCAACTTTTCTGTACCAGATTCAGCACTGTATATTTAATTTCACTACATACATTGACTAAAGAGTCTTCTTTCTCTACTAGCATGCTTTAAATTCCACCTTGAACTGGAGATGTGCATATGTCTTATATGATGCTGACGATAATAATGAGAAATCAAAAACTCTACATAGAATCTGCATATTTTTTAATTGGTAAAGTTTCTTGAAGACTTTCTTGAAATCTGTATGTGTATATTGACGTACTTCAAATGTCATTTTGCATTAGCTAGATACTAGCAGATGTACATGGGGAGTTTTACTGTGTTGCATTTGAATTCTAAAGCCATGGTCAATGGCAAATGGACTGAGGCCACAAGCTGGTTTTTATGGATCACTGGAAATTAAAGTATATTCTTTCTCATTTGGCACATTTTGCCTGAGACCAGCTTGGAAAATTTGCCAATGCCAAGTTGAGTAAGACTATAAAACTTGTTATTTTCTTCACAAATCATGCATTTGAAATTTTTCTAGGTTGCTAGAAGAGTACTGAATTCGGGTAGAGAACACGAAGGTCTCATCCCATACAGATCATCAAAGGGAAAACATTTTATAGAATCGTAGAATCATAAAATCTTTTAGGGTGGGAAAGACCTTTAAGTCTTCAAGTCCAATCACTAACCTAGTACTGCCAAGTCCACTTCTAAGCCATGTCCCTAAGCACCACATCAACATGACTTTTAAATACCACCAGGGACAGTGATTCAACCACTTCGCTGGGCTATTCCAATGCTTGACAATCCTTTTTGTGAAGAAATTTTTCTTAATACCCAGTCTAAACCTCCGCTGGTGCAGCTTGAGGCCATTTCCTCTTGTCCTATTGCTTCATACTTGGGAAAAGAGACTGACACCCCCACCTCGCTACAACCTCTTTTCAGGTAGTTGTAGAGAGCCATGAGGTCTCCCCTCAGCTTCCTTTTCTCCAGGCTAAATAACCCCAGCTCCCTCAACCTCTCCTCGTAAGACCTGCTCTCCAAATTCTTCACCAGCTTTGCTGCCCTTCTCTGGGCATGCTGCAGCACCTTACTGTCCTTCTTGTAGTGAGGGGCCCAAAACTGAACACAGTGTTCGAGGTGTGGCCTCACCAGTGCCAAGTACAGGGCCATGATCACTTCCCTCCTCCTGCTGGCCACACTAGTCCTGATGCAAGCCAGGATGCTGTTGGCTTTCTTGGCCACCTGGGCACACTGCTGGCTCATGTTCAGCTGGCTGTCAACCAGCACCCCTAGGACCTTTTCTGCTGGGCAGCTTTCCAGCCACTCTTCCCCAAGCCTGTAAAGTTACGTGGGGTTGTTGTGATGCAAGTGCAAGCCCCAGCACTTATATTTGTTAAACCTCATACAACTGGCCTCAGCCCATCAATCCAGCCTGTCCAGATCCCTCTCTAGAGCCTTCCTACCCTCAAGCAGATTGACTCTCCCAGCAAACTTTGTGTCATCTGCAAATTTACTGAGTGTGTACTCAATCCCCTCATCCAGTTCATTGATAAAGATATTAAACAGAACTGGCCCCAACACTGAGCCCTAGGGAACACCACTTGTGACCAGCTACCAACTGGATTTAGCTCCATTCACCACAACTTTTTGGGCCCAGCCATCCAGCCAGTTTTCATCCAGCAAAGTGTACTTCTGTCCAAGCCATAAGCAGCCAGTTTCTCCAGGAGAATGCTGTAGAAAATGGTGTCAAAGGCCTTGCTAAAGTCCAGGTAGACAACATCCACAGCCTTTCCCTCATCCACTAAGCGGGTCTCCTTGCCATAGAAAGAGATCAGGTTGATCAGGCAGGACCTGCCTTTCATAAACCCATGTTGACTGGGCCTAATCATCTGGTTGTCCTGTATGGGCCATGTGATGGCACTCAAGATGATCTGTTTCATAACCTTCCTCAACACTGAGGTCAGACTAAGAGGCCTGTAGTTCCCCAGGTCTTCTTTCTAGCCCTTCTTGTAGGTAGGCGTCACATTTGCTAACTTCCAGACAACTGAGACCTTCCTGGTTAGCCAGAACTGCTGATAAAGGACAGAAACTGGCTTGGTGAGCACTTCCATCAGCTCCCTCAGTACCCTTAGGTGGATTCCATCCAGACTGATAGACTCGTGTGTGTCTAAGCAGTGCAGCACGTCACTAACTATTTCCCCTTGGCTTCATTCTGCTCTCCATCCCTGTCTTCCAGCTCAGGGGGCTGGGTACCTGGAGAACAACTTATCTTACTATTAAAGACTGAGGCACAAAAGGCATTAAGTACCTCAGCCTTTTCCTCAGCCTTTGTCACTATGTTTACCCCCGCATTCAATAAAGGATGGAGAGTCTCCTTAGTCCTCCTTTTGTTGCTCATGTATTTATAAAAACATTTTTTATTGTCTTTTACAGCAGTAGCCAGATTAAGTTCTGGTGGGCTTTGGCCCTTCTAATTTTCTTCCTGCGTAACTTCATGACAACCTTGTAATCCTCCTGAGTTTCCTGCCCCTTCTTCCAAAGGTCATAAACTCTCCTTTTTTCCCTGAATTCCAGCCAAAGCTCTCTGTTCAGCCAGGCCAGTCGTCTCCCTGCTGGTTCATCTTTTGGCACATGGTGACAGCCTGCTCCTGCATCTTTAAGATTTCCTTCCTGAAGAATGTCCAGCCTTTCTGGACTCCTTTGCCCTTCAGGACTGCCTCCCAAGGGGTTCTGTTGACCAGTCCCCTAAACAGGCCATAGTCTGCCTTCTGGAAGTCCAAGGTAGAAGCTTTGCTGACTCCCATCCTTACTTCTCCAAGAATCAAAAACTCTATCATTTTGTGACTGCTATGCCCAACATAGCCTTCAGCCATCACATCACCCACAAGTCCTTCTCTGTTCACAAACAACAGGTCCAGTGGGACGCCTTCCCTATTTGTCTCACTCACCAGCTGTGTCAGGAAGTTATCTTCCACACACTCCAGGAGCCTCCTAGGCTGTTTTCTCTCTGCTGTATTTTATTTCCAGTAGACATCTGGCAAGTTGAAGATCCCCGTGAGAACAAGGGCTAGCGATTGTGAGACTTCTCCCAGCTACTTATAGAATATTTTGTCTGCCTCCTCATCCTGGTTAGCTGGTCTATAACAGACTCACACCATGATATCTGCCTTGTTGGCCTTCCCACTGATTCTTACCCATAAACACTCTGTCGTTACCATCATTAAGCTCTAGACAGTCAAAGCAGTCCCTAACATACAGGGCTACCCCGCTGCCTCTTCTTCCTTGTCTATCCCTTCACTAGCACATCATCCCTCAAACATTGGCCTACCATCCCAGGCTTATCTCTAGTGAGCCTGGTTTTATCCCTTCCCCCTTCAAATCTAGTTCAATGCTCTTCAAATGAGCCCTGCTAACTCCTGTGCAAAGATCCTTTTTCCCCTTTGAGACAGGTGTACTCTATTTGTCACCAGCAGGCCTGGTGTTGTGTAAACTGACCCATGACCAAAAACCCCAAAATTCTTCCGGAGACACCAGGCCTCGAACCAGGTGCTACTCTGTTGGCTCTTCCTGTTTCTTCCCTCATCATTCCCTGCAACTGGAAGGATAGAAGAGAACACTATGTGTGCTCCTGATCCCTTAACCAGTCGACCCAAGGCCCTGAAGTCTCTCTTGATTGCCCTGAAACTACTTGTTGCAACTTTATCACTGCCTACCTGAAAAATAAGTAATGGATAGAAATCTCGGCTGCACCATTTTGTTGTCCTCTGACTTATTTCCAGTTGAATCTTATTTCCAGTTCTCAGCTTCACATTTCCAGTAACAGTGTCTTCATCTCCTTTACTTTCAACTAGCAGAATAAGCTAAAAAAGAATGTAAATTAGTTATTTATGAGAAATCCTACATAAAGACAGTAGACCAAGAGTCTTTCTTTGGGAAAGGGGAGGTGAGTGGAAGACTTGTGAGCCATAATGAATTTGGGCATATATATATTAGGATTACTTAAGCAATCTCTGAAATCTGTAAAAAATTTCCCTTGCAGAATTAGGGTTCTAGAATTGATGAGTTAATGATAGGCCTGTGCAACTATATCTTTTAATACCTGTGGTGTTATTATATTTTGCCTCTTCAAGATGTATAATGAATTTCTGAAATATTCCTTGATCTGTTGGTCACAAGACTGGTGAATCCTGGAATTACAGTAAATTTATAAAAATACAAATTCATAGAAAACTCTAAGCAAGGAAGGATGTTATCTTAAAAGCAAGTTTAACACTTATATATATTCCACAAACAATATTACATGGGGGGAAGAATGCTTCTGATAAAGATCCATCTACCTAATATCCTTAGTTGAACTGTGAATTAACAATAGAAGACAATTATATAAATTGTAAAAGTTAATCTTTAAAATTATTATTTTTGTTATTACTTCCATTTAAGAATCGCAACTGAATTGACATGCTTCACTTAAATTGCTAACCTGTAAGTGTTTTCTTTGTCCTTTCATTTTCATAATGATTCAGCATTTTGTAACTGTTCTGAAGAGTCCTCCCATTCCCCTTGCCTTTCCAGATCAATCACTTTGCCCTTATCAGGTATAAGATACTTGATGTGAAAATGGTCAAGCATTGTGCCTGTGTAAAACAGGGAAAAGGTAGATTTGGTATGCACATCAGTATGTGTTATTAAGATTTATAAAGAGGTTTTTATTTTCATCATTAAGTTATGAGAACAAAAGATAACTCCATTCTCATATAGTCTCATTATTACCAAACACTACTAACATGTTTATCAATAAATAGTTTAATTCCTGAAACAAAATAATAATACTGGGTAATACTGTAAGAATGCTTATAACTGATTGCTGCAAAATTATCTGCAGAGTAATGTTGTACTATTTGTGGTGTTAGCAATGCAGTTTTAGTGATGTGGTTTTATTGTGCATTTTTATTGTTTGCTTCTATTCCATTCAGTGATCCTATTATGCATTTTGCAAATGTGCTGTATAAAGTTGCTGTAACAAATGTTGAAACAATAACAAAACTTGAAGTAATAAAGCTTGACTGTTATACTACTTTCCTGATGGGAGTTGAAAAACTGTTTTTTCAAAGTGCATTTGCATTAAATCTCTGTGTCAATAAACTGAAAGAGCTTGTTGTTTATCTTTTTCTAGATAAAGGAAATGAGTGGTAGATTATTTTCTGTGTAAATAAAGAGAAGAGGTCAAATTAACATGTAATATAAATACAAGTTCAAATGGATTAGAAATACACTCAACTGACATTTTCTGTTAAAAATTTACCAAGATACAGAACACTCACAACTGCTAAGTTGTTCTCTATTTCTACAGAACTGTTATTTTCAGACTTTAATTGGAATTAGTGAGTAAATAAGAAAAACATTAATCTGCATTTGATATACACAAGAAACTGTTCTATTTCAAAACTTCCTAGAAGAAAAGGAATTAGAATGATATAGATACACATTTGCCATCATGAATTTGTCAAACTAGGCCAAATTCAGACCTTGAGTAAACACTGATTTCAGTAGAACTGCACCTGCTTACATTAACCTGAAATTATGACCCATTTGCCTCTTGCAAAGATTACAATTAACATACATTTAATTAAACAAAAGTAAAATAAGGTATAAACCTACATTATTTGTGACTAAAAACTGAATAGCTGCTATATCCTCCTTTTCTCTACAATAATACAGTATTTGGGGTTTAGCTCTAATGACCTACTGTTTTCCATGCTGTAGTATCATTGAAAGTCATAAATCTTAGCTCTACAGCCTATTCAACAGAAAGATGAAACTTCTGCAAGATATTTCCATTTGTCAGCTAGGTCAGGGGTGCAAAAAGACATTGAAGAACATTTTTGCTAACAAGCCTTCTATCAAGTCCACGGTTTTCATTCTGACATGGCCCTTTCCTTTTGGTGCAAGAAGTTGATGGGACATTTTTTTCTTCCTAGAAAGCTTGATGATTCTAGATAAGCATCTAGGTAGACATTTTTACATGTACCTTATAGGATTTTAAGCAATGGATAAAGTACACAATTTGAAGTTGTTTTCCATCATCCCAAGATATGAACAGAAAAACCACAAATTTCAAAATTTAAAAGTCCGTATGTTCAAAAATTGAATATCAAAAAAATTGCTGTATCTGCATAAAGTTGCCTACTGCCTAATATTTGGCACTTTTAAAAAAGCAATTTTCATTTAGTTTTTGAATGCATCTTGTACTGCTTACTAAGTATTACTGAGGAACTGGAATGTTATCAGTAGTCCCTGTACTACTGCATCATCATTTATACACATACAACCTATTCTTGTTTCCAGAATTACCTGCAAAAACTTTTGTCAATGGGCTAGAGGAAAGGCTTGCTGCATCATTACAAAAAACTTCTAGCCATTTTTGGCAGAAGTGTTTTCCCTTATTATGGCCATTCCTTCCAATACAGCCTCAGCACCTGATCAACCACAGAAAAACACTAAAATGAAAACACCGATATTCTCCTTGAGGCTTCCATTCCCTTCCTTTTTATGTTATAGTGAAGTGTTGCATTTGTTCCTTAATTATGTTGCAAGCTCTCTTTGGCAGAGATGACATTTTCCTTTGCCAAAAACTTTGACTCTAATCTTGATTAGTACCTTATATGGTAACACAAATACTGTTATAATAACTGTGAGTCATAGGGTCTGGGATGCTTCTTGACACTGGCAGATACTCTCTGTGAAGTGGTAATCTTTCCAGTGATATTTTCACAGTGTTTTTTCATGTTTGCTAGACACACATTAAAGATGATATCATTAGGAGATATTTTTTTAACTAAAAGGATGAAGAAGCTGTGCAGATATTAGTGGAAACTGTAGTTACATACCAACATGAACATAAGGAATTAATTCCTGGTGCATTTTCAGATTGGTTGAATTTATCTCACAATTCCAACATTTGCAAAACTTTCTG
>WEKW01009152.1:14263-39373 GCA_013389905.1 Sula dactylatra
GGCAGCCGGCGGCGCAGGGAGCGGAGCCGCCGCGGAGCCGGGGCGCCTCCAGCGAACATCCCGCCTTGCCGCCGGTGCGCTCTGGTGCCCGTTCGCTTCGCGCTGGGAACTTCGGGGGTTCGCTGAAATTCTGGATTATGTTCCTGCTGAGCCGGTCTCCGGGGAGCTGAGCCAGGGGAGGAAGAATGCGGGTCTATTTAATGGTCTTCTGCCTTATTTGCTGCACTGCAAACGGGCAAGTAGTGTATTCCATCGCTGAGGAAACCGAGCGTGGAGCGTCTGTTGGGAACGTAGCGAAGGATTTGGGAATAGATGCAGCTACACTTTCAGCTCGGAAATTTCGCATGATCACCGGTTCAAGTAAGCAATATTTTAATATAAATGCAAGCACGGGGGCTTTGTCTGTTAATGAGCCCATAGACAGAGAGCAGCTTTGTGAATTAAAGTCTGCCTGTCTTCTGAATTATGAACTCGTGTTAGAAAACCCTCTAGAGCTTTATAGGATGGAATTTAAAGTCTTGGACATAAATGACAATTCCCCCAGCTTTCCCTTAAGTGAATATCATATAAATGTGCCAGAGTTCCTGTCACCCGGGGCACGGTTTACACTCCCCAACGCCCAAGATTTTGATGAAGGTACCAACAGTGTCCAGAATTACACTCTGAGCCCTGATGAACATTTCCATTTGGAAATGCAGACACGCGGGGATGGGAGTAAGTATCCTGAATTGGTGCTGAAGAAAGCCTTAGACAGAGAGCAGCAAGCCACTCACAGACTTGTCCTTACAGCCAAAGATGGTGGGGATCCTCCAAAATCCGGTGATGTCCCAGTCATTGTGACTGTGCTGGATACCAATGACAATGCACCGGAATTTGAGCACTCAGTCTACAGGGCGAGTATCTTGGAAAACTCCCCCAGTGGCACTTTGGTAGTGCAAGTGCATGCCACAGACTTGGATGAAGGCCCAAATGGAGAGGTCAGGTATTCATTTAGCAATACTACTTCTGCTGATCTACAGCAAATGTTCTTAATTCACCCGCACACTGGGGAGGTGACAGTCAATGGCATTTTAGCTGTTCAGAGACCTCTCCTCGAGATGCTTATTGAGGCAAGGGATAACGGGGCATTTGGCATGTCCAGCACAGCTAAGCTGCTGGTGGAAATCACTGATGTGAACAATCATGGCCCAGAGATAACAGTTACATCCCTTTCAAGTCCCATTCCTGAGGATGCTGTTCCTGGCACAGTGATAGCTCTGCTGAGTATTATGGATAAGGACCCTGGGGAGAATGGGAAAGTAACCTGCCAGATCCCTGATAACCTTCCCTTCCGGTTAAAGCCTTCCCTTGAAAACTACTACAGCCTGGTCACCAGTGGGATTCTGGACCGAGAGCTGATCAGTGGGTACAACATCACCATTACTGCCACAGACTTGGGCTCTCCACCCATCACCACTCAGAAGACTCTTTGGGTGCAGATTTCTGACGTGAATGATAATCCCCCTGTCTTCAGTGCTGACATGTTTGATGTGTTTCTGGAGGAGAACAATCCACTCGGTGCTTTTCTCTACCAGGTCTCAGCATCTGACCCTGATATGGGGGAGAACGGACGGGTTTCTTACACGCTCAGGAATTCCACAGTTGCAGGCAGTGCCGTGGCCAGCCTTTTGTCTGTGAGTTTGGCCAACGGGACCATCTATGCAAAACGTGCCTTTGACTTTGAGCAGCTTAGGAGTTTCTATTTCCAAGTGGAAGCGAAGGACAATGGGTCACCAGCCTTGAGTGCTGCCATAACTGTAAATGTTTACATCTCAGACCAGAATGACAATGCCCCAGCCATCCTGTACCCCATCAGCCAGAATGGCTCAGTAGCTGTGGAAGTTGTGCCCCGACTGGCTGATGAGGACTACCTGGTGACCAAAGTAGTGGCGGATGATGAAGACAACGCACAGAATGCCTGGCTCTCCTATCACCTTGCCCATTCCTCCGACTCCACCCTGTTCCACTTGGCACCACACTCTGGTGAGTTGCGCACCACGCGCTCCATGCGCTCCACTGACTTCCTCAAGCACAAGGTGGTTGTGGTGGTGCGCGACCACGGGGACCCACCGCTCTCCTCTACTGTGACGGTGGGCATCCTGCTGGCTGACACCCTGCCTCAGGCACTGCCAGACTTTGATGACAGTGGGGAACCACCACCACTGCTCAACACTACAAACATCTACTTGATCGTTTCCCTTGCCTGTGTCTCCTGCATCTTTGCAGCATTCCTCCTTTTTCTTGCCATTGTGCGGCTGTGCCGCTGCCGGACCTGCTGCTGCAGCAGCTGCTGCTGCCCAGCTGATGAGTATAAAAAGTATTGCTATAGCGTGCATATGCTTCCCAGCTCCCACCTCCCACTGGACATGCTGGAGGTCACTGGTGTGGGTAAACTGACTCATACCTACTTGTACAGGGCATCTGTAGGTCTTGGGCCTAGTAACAACAGCATCCCAAACGGTGGTGCTGGGAACGTTCCCAGTGACTCAAGGTTACAAGTGCCAGGACCCTGCATCCAAGTGCAGCAGGTCCAAAGTGATCGGTTGAGTGCTGTCCTTGTGGTAAGTACTTCTTCCTTTCACTTTTTTTCTCCCAGGCACATGGCCTTGCATCTATGCTGGGTTGCTCTCAGTGTGAAAGAAGGTACTGAGGGTATTTGCAGGAGAGCAGGTGTCATTTCATGGCATCTGGAGGAAACTTCAGTTCCATTTATACCTTTCCTAAAGCCAAGATCTGTGGGTGAAATATGGCCATGGGATGACAAAAGAGACTTTTTCCCCCCCACAAACATTTAGGACCTTCAAACATAACCAAAGGTAAAGATGATGTAAGTGAAAACTGAATACCTTGCAAGCCGAGCCATTTTCTTCCAATAACTAAGTAGGGGCATGATAAGAGTCCATGCAAGTTTCTAATCCATCTACACTGTATGGAGCCTGTGATTTTTTTTTTTTGGTTGTTGTTGTTTTCCCCTCCCCCAATTCCTGAGATTTTTTTCATTGAGGCGTTAGTAGTTTGCTGAGCCAAGATGCTGGTTTACAATGCCCAAGGTAAGCCTATGGTGGAGTAGCAGGAATTCAATATCTAACACCTCTTTAGGAAATGTAGTTTGTAGTGCTCATCTGTCCCAAGCAATCCAGAGGTTTTATGAATCTAAAATAATTCTCTTCTGAGCCTCTGACCAAGCTGTTTTCTTGTCAGTAGTGTGATGGGTAACTTTGCAGGAAAAAAATATCTTACTTTGATCACAGTTTAGGGCTACAAGGTGGGATATGTCTGCAGGCTTGATCTGCTAGTTGTTGCTGCGTCACTTGTCCAAGATTCAGTTTGCTTATATGCAAAGTAACACTGGCTGTATTTTTAATAGGTGCTGTGAGTTGTCTTTATATTTTTCTGAAGTTTTCAGATGTTTTGCCTGCAGAGTGTAAAATTTCCTTAGTATGCATCACATTAACTAACCGCTGTTGGCTCTGTCCAGACCAGTACTCTGTGGTAAGAGCTATTCCAGATGTTTCTAAGGCAAACATAAGAACCCATGTTAGACGGACATGGTATAATCTGCTTCCTGCAGTTGTTTTTATCCTAGGTTGTCCTAAGTCCGTAACCATTATGCTTATTTTAATTTTTTGAAATAATTATTGTACCTTTAAATACATGTAAATAGCCAGCCCCTTTTCGGACCTTGGTGTAAGCGTAGCTTCAGCAACTTCTTTGGATAACCAAATACTTAGCTATATAGCACTTCCTTTTATAACTCTTGAATTTCCAAGTAGTGATTTTTAGAAAGTTTTCCCTTGTTCTAGAAAAGTTTCCTGATTTGCTCTTAACTATGCAATTAATTTATCATGCCTTCTCTTATTTATCTGTTGGCAAGGTGAAATTGGGTTGTGGGGTTTTTTTTCCCCCTCACTCTTTTCTGAACATCTTTTCCACATAAATCTGACTGACAGGGAAAAATATTTTCTCATATATTTGTTATTTGATTTACTCATGATGGTTTACCTAGTATTTAACCAAAGTCATAATCAGTTTTAAGTTCTGTTCTCTGTAGTGGCAGAGGGTTGTACATGTCATGGGTTTCTTACTACGCAAAGGGAGGGTTGGAATAAATGTTGTGAAAGCAGAAGTGTCACTGACTTTTAGTAAGAAACTGTAGAGTCCAGAAAAACAGCAGTGGCAGTATGTAAAGAAGGATTTGTACCTAATGCACTGGTGTACTTTGGGAATATCATTGATTATTCTGAGCATCTGAAAAAAAAGGCTGAGTTAGAACCTTTGTAATGGGGAGTTAAAAACCTTTTTGGCAGTCTCTTAACTCTGAAGGTGTCTGCAAGAACCCTGATAGTGTCTTGGGGGCGTATCCTTGGCTGGACAATAGTTCATAATTACAAAACTTTTATAACAAAGGTGATATAAAAGCCCTGGTACAACTAATTGCCATGTTCCTGATGAGTAAGATCTTGAAACTCAGGTTATCAACATATTAATGGACTGAATAATAGTAAAAGTGCAAAAGTACCCCTGATCTCCGTAACAAGAACAACCAAAATGTGTCTCATTACATCCCACTGTATTTCAGTCATTTAGATGAATTTTTAAATTTGAAGTATGAGACACTTTTCTAGGAGCTTTTGATAGTGGGCAAAATAAATCCAAGATGTCACCTTTGGCAATTTTCTTTTCTTAGCTCCTAATATGCAGAAATGGGTAACCATGGATGTGACCTACGTGGAAAGTCCAAAGGCTGTGCATTAATTGAGCTGAGTAGGGGAGCAGAGGCAGAGACTGTGTAAACTTATCTACCCTTAGAAACAAAAGGATGTCAGTTGTTACTAATTTGGTGCTGATGATTTCAGTGGCTAGTATACTGGAGAATCAACTACATATATGCACATATATGCATACATATGTATGCAATTTACCTATTTCTTGCAAAATTTGCAAGTTATTAAAATGGTATTCATATTCAAATAATCAGGAGTGGGCAGAAGCTGCGGTTTCTGTACTTTCGTTTCTGTACGTGCTTTAGATTCACCAAGATTTAAAATAAAGTATAGTTATGTTAGAGATGCTTGGAAAATAGTTTCCAGTCATCTGAGGTAGGAAACAGAACTGTCACTCATTCTTGAAAACTATTCCTTAGTCCGGATCCCTGTGGACTTTAATACGACTTTCATGCAGAAAGATCACAGTCACTTTATTAGTGAGGAATATTTTTACTCATTTTATGTTAAAATGAGAGGTTTATAATTCTTCTGATTTTACCAGTAGAAATTTCAGTAAAAAAAAAAAGTTTGGATGTTGACTAAATTTTGACTTTAAGTGCTTTCAGACTGAGCCAACTGGAGTTAAAAATATAAACATATGTGACCTTTTGAAATTCTGTGGGGATCATTGCATTGCTCCCTAAGAATATGAATGTAACAAAAAGAAAGCATCAAATATTTAAAAGGCACTGGAAGCAACTCCATACTTATAATTCAAAGCACTGGAAACAACTCCAAAATTGTAATTTTAGCAGAACTTAAATATCCTTGATTATTTTTTTGTTTTAATTGAGAGGGGGATTACAGTTTTTATATGTAGAAGGTAGAAAGTATGTCTACATATACGAAAAGTTAATTGAAATTCCAGAAGTTAAATGTATTTTCAAAATTTAGATTAACTTCTATTCTTGGCCTTGATATGCTTGATAGGCTTGACTGTTTTTTACATATGCAGGTGCATGAGACCCTTTCGTGCTTTTATATCTTTTGTTTAGGTTAGAGCTAAAAATAGAACTATGTTTGGCCATAATAGTAGTATAGTAAACTATAATTGTATCTCTCAGTATTTTGCTGTGTCTTTCTGCAATGTAGCATTAGTGACAGCTAAGCGAAAAGTGTGTTACACTGCTATGCTACTGTGCTGTATTAGAGACAAAGGCACTAGTGGGATTACTAAAGTAAGCAGTAGTTCACTGAGTATTTCTGGGATCATGATGTGACCATGGATTATTATGGTTCTTTTGTTTGCTTGTGTTGTCCATTGTACTACATAAAAGGCCTGTAGGATATTTCTATGTTCAGAGTGTAGTGACCTCTCTGATATGACATTCAATATTTAGGTTATATCCAAAAATAGACACAAACCTAGTGGTGGAGACTATTTCTTGCTAAACTGTAATAGGAGTGGAATCATTTTATGCAACGTGGCGTGCATTTCCAGTGACAAAAATGGATGCACTTATATTGAGACAGTGGCATGCAATCTAGGCTGAACTGCTGCAGGCTAAGCATCAGTGGCTTACTTGCACAAGTAAAGACCAGCCATGTGTGCAAGCCCTCCCCGCATCTCATTCTTATGGGAGCATCCCCCATAACATAGCCAAATACAAGTGTGAGGCACCTTCCCAATTTCTGTTGTCTCTGCTGGTAACCTGCCCAGAACCAGCAGTCTTATGCCCAAATTGTAAGAATTCAGTTATACAGGCAGATTTCTTGGCTACAAGAGTTACTCTTGGGGTCAGGCCAAGAAAATCCTAGAAAGAGTGATGATCAAAGAAAATTCGGCAGGGAAACTGCTATAGATTTCCCTCTTTCTGACCATTCCAATTACCTTTTGCAAAGAATGATGCAGCTCCAGTGTTCAACAGAAGAACGCTGTGCCCAGGAAAGGCGACAAATGCCTGGGCTGAAACTTTGCTTGCCTGGTGTCTGCCTTGGAGTATTATTTTTAGAGGTAGTGGAAGGGAGAGTGACAGAAGGAGTAGCTTGAGCCAAAGGCCTTGAGGGGATGTGGAGAGTGATGTGACTGTGTTTGGAGATGCATAAGGCAAAGGCAATAATGGGCAGGGAAGGCTGAGACTGGATGGTGACCTGGGCTGAGGGAGGGTAGATGTGAGTAGTAATTCTGTATGAAAGCATAAAACAAGAAAACACAATTTGGATCAAGTCCAGTCCTTTTCTGTATCAACCACCATTTAATCTTAAATAATAAAATTCAAAGATTTAAATTTTAATTGTAAATATACTAATTTTAATTGCAAAATTCACTAGGTTGTGTCCATTATTCCTATTGGAAAGTTATTCCTCTAAGGCTTTGAAACCCTTTTTGACATCCTGTCAACAGTTATTTGCTGTGAATTTGTAGACATTTGTTCTTGTGCCAGCAATCTCCTCTTAGTCTAAGTAGTTCTCTCCCCTCTTTGGGCCTTGCTTTCTTCATAGTTTAGAGAACAACCACTTCTTTTCTTAGGCTTTGTTTGACTAAGCTAAAGTCAACCACCTTCAGTCTTTTTTTCTAAGGTCACCTCTGCACTTGTCTGATCATGCTAATATCTATTCTCTGCAATTGTTCTTCCTTTGTGGATATATATTTATTGCAAATATGTGACCAGAATTATATATAATATTTCAGACGAAGGGCCTCCTGTGCAGTAATAGGAATACTTCCCTGTCCAGGGGATAGAGAATACATCCTCTGGTACATCTTGGGATGGCAGTTGCCTTCTCCATAGTTGTAATATGTTGATTTATCTGTCATGTGTGTATTGTTGCAGAACTTCTTTGGGGTAGAGGTGGGTGGGGGAAGGTTGGCTCCCAAGATGGTGGTTCTTCTGCCTAACTTCATCCATCTAAATACTTGATGTTTGAACCTTAGATGTGAAAAAGTCATAGCCACCTGCTGAGAGCAGCTCATCCTGTTCATCTTAAACATAAGAGTTTAGACATAGTCCAGACATAGTGCTGAGACTAGATACACAGCTTTGAAATGACTGAAACTAGGTGATATAAGTAGCACCTTATGGGAGTCTGCACTTCGGGTTATTAAATGTCATCCATTTCTGTGACAGGTATCAAGTTGTTCCTGCAGTGAATGATGCCATGTTATTGTCTTCTTCAATTGTTATTAGAATAGCCCAACTTCTTGTGCCATTGTTAAACTTTTCAGTGTAGCGCTGTATTGAATGGTTTACCGAAATCAGAATAGACGAGATGAATTTCAGTTTGTGTTGTCATTCAACAGAATTGAAGACCAGTCTAGCAAACAGTTGAGTTTGAAAAATCTATAAGAATTTTTCTTCCTTTTCTGTGTATCTTCATTTGTCACTTATTCCTTCTCCCAAATTTTTATCCAAACAGGAAGGCCTGTTGGGCTTGTGGTCACACAGGCTGGATTTTACCATTCAAAACTACTGGCACTGCAGCTGCTTTTCTCCAATCTGATCATTCTACTCCAGAATTGACAGGTTTATCTTAAAAACACTAAAAAATCCTAAACCAAAACAAACCATCCTCAGTCCTACACTTTTATTTGTCGGTTCTTTTAGAAATCTGTGATATAGATCAGGTAATGGGGATTTGAGGATGCCGAAGGATGCTGCATTTTACTTCTGCCTTGGTGATAGCAACTTCTGTTCCCTCAGAGTAATTTGTCACATAGTCAACATCACACTCAAGATATTGAAAGTAGAGGAAAACATATATTTATTATCATAAGATGAGATGGTGTCTCAAGGAGATGATTGGTCTGCATGTTTTTGTACTGTTGGCCTGTGTATCCTCTGTATCCTGTTGGAGAGAGGCTGCTGGTCCTTTAGTGTGGTCTAGTACAACAGTACTCCTGCTACGTATTTTTGGGGTTAGAGTTAGCTTGTTTCAATGTGATGAAAGGAATTCTGCTAAGAGTGTGACTTGTTGAGGTGTGGTTGAAGTCACAATTAATCAAAAAAATAGCAACAAAATCCAACACCAGAACTGAAAAGGGAGGCAAGCAGGCACATGGGAATTAAGATATTCAGTTGAGATTTGTAAGGCAGAGGCAGGGCAGGGCAGGGGTCTGTAAAGGGGAGGGCAACAGCTCAAAGATTTGATGCTATCAGAGGCATTTGGAGAATAACAGCAAATCTGACAAATATGGCAAGTGGAATTAAATATCAGAGAAAGAACATACATTAAGAAATAAAGAAAAGGTTTGTACTCTCTAGTCTGTGAGCAGTCTCTCTAAGGAAAACAAAGACACTTTTGTTCTTTGGATTGTTTCTTTTCCAAGGGAATGTTTTATATATTTTGATCTGTTATTTCTTCCATCTCCTCCTGGGCTTGTCCCAGCCTGATGAGTCTTTATGCCTTGACACCTCATTTAGTAGCTTTTAATTTCTTTCTTGTTCTGCAAAGGCTGCCTTCTCAAAGTCAAACATCTTTGCACGATCGGTCTGCAAAATTAAAGTTTATGATATTCATTCATGACACCTGAGGCTGTTGGTTCCAAAAACTTCTGTGCTGTTCCTCATCCTTTTCCAATTCCTTTGTAGGGTGCAGAAGCTGAGCAAGGAAGTTTTACGGCTAAATAGTCTCTTCATCTTTTGAACTACATAGCTGTTTCCTATGTGCCTGGGGAATGTATTTTAGATATCTATTAGGGTCTGCTTTCTAGCCAATAGTTATATGGAGACTGACACAATATCCTTATAGTTAGAGCAGTTTTCATTGCACGGTATTAAATTCACAGGGCTGTGATCAGACCTGTAGTATTAAGACATGAAGACATATCAATATAAGCCTGATTTCAGTCTTCTAACTTTGCAAGACTGCTCAAATCCCAGTACAAGAGAGATACGGAGCTACTGGAGACAGTCCAGTGAAGGGCCACTAAGATAACTAAGGGCCTGGAGCATCTCTCGTATGAGGAAAGGCTGAGAGGGCTGGGACTGTTTGGCCCAGAGAAGAGAAGGCTCAAGGGGGGATCTTGTTAATGTATGTAAATACCTGAAGAGAAGGTGTAAAGAAGACAGAGCTAGGCTCTTTTCAGTGGTGCCCAGTGAGAGGAAAAGAGGAGGTTTTGTCTAAGCATAAGGAAACATTTTTTAATTATTATTTTTTTTTAACTGTGAGGGTGCTGAGCACTGGCATAGATTTCCCAGGGAGGTTGTGGAGTCTCCATCCTTGGAGATATTCAGAAGCCATCTGGACATGGTCCCAGACAACCTGCGCTGCTGGAGCAGTGGGGTTGGACGAGATGACCTCCAAAGGTACCTTCCAACCTCAACCAGTCTGTGATTCTGTATTGTCCTTAATTGAGAAGTGTGCTGGGTGTGCCCTACCTTAGAGCTGTGTGGTGATGTTGGAAAAAAGGTGCAACTTCTGGGATGCAAAGTATATCCTCTAGTAGGTTTCCATTGGATAAAATACTCTTGGACAGTTCCTGGGGAGAGGGTGGTGCTGGGCTGCAAATGCGAGATAGATATTCCTAAAGTGTGGTTAAATGCTTGAGAATCACAGAGAGAGACTGCAGAGGTGTGGGATTTTTTTAGACTTAACAAGTTTAAGCCTTTGGTTTATCATAACTGAGATAGTAACAACTAAATTAGGCCATTTTAAAGTTACGGGATTTAGCAAAACGGTTGGGTTTCATATTTGTGCCTACGCTATGGACCAAGTGTGCTGGTCTATAAAAAGCAATGTTCCTGGACATTTATTGCTTGGTCAAAATTATCATAGTGGAGATTGGAGGAGGTGAGGAGAATGGGTTAATGTAGCAAAAGTTTTTAGCAACTGGGTCCTCTGTGAGAGGATGATCTATCCATAGGATCTGTTGTGCCAAGGAATTTCCATCTGAAACATCACACTCCATAGATTTGGATGAGAGTCAATTTTTCTTTGTGTGTACTTTGGGGAATCTTTTTTAGTCAGAAAAGGTAAAAAAAACCCACACCAAAACAAAGCCTCAAACTCTCAATTACATGTTTGCTCAGGGAGACCTTTTCTGTGTTTTTCATTTTCACTTGTCTTAAGATACCAAAGATACCAAGAACTCAGAACATCTGGCATTTGGTTAGGCCTAAAAGTACTGCAGAATTTCAGGAGTTCTGTTGAGTAGAAAATGGGAAATTTATGAATACTGATAAATGCCAGTAAATGTGCTATTCAGGAAAACTGATGAGTTGAATGTTCAGTGACCAAACCTTGTGAAAGACCACATATTTTGCAAAAAGCACAAGTATGCTAAAGGTGCTAAAACAGGACTGACTTAATATTTTATATTATAAACCCAATGACCCCTGCAGCAATGCATGCTGAGGTGGTTTGGTTTTTTTTTTTTGTGGGTTTTTTTTTTTAGTTGTTCAGATTTCTAGCCGGAATTCCATTTGCTTGCATTACCCATTCTTCCTTTATCCCTTACACCCCCAGCCCCCCAAAAAGGAAAAAAGTCTAGGCAAATTTATTCAAATAATCTTGATTCTGCTCTGTACGTCAGCCTTCTATTTATCTCCAGTAGGTTTACATAATAAGAAAATTTGTAATATTTCAGGAATCATTAAAATGTGATGTTTAAACGTATTTCCTTCTGTTGACTCAGTTTTCTTCTTTGTAGAATCCTGGTCTCATGGAGCATGGCCTATATCAATTCTATTGTCTATATATATTCCTTCAAGTGAATCCTTAGCTTGTTTGGCTTTTGTTGTTGTGGGTTTTTGGTTTGGGGTTTTTTGGAGGGAGGGTTGGGTTTTTTTGTTTGTTTTTGGTTTTGGGTTTTTGTTTGTTTGTTTGTTTTGTTCTTTTTTTTTTTTTGGGGGGGGGGGGAGAGGCAATCATGAATACCCTAAAGAAAATCGAACTCTAAAGCTATTTGTTTTCAATATAGTATTGATAGGAAGGAAATCTGATGGAAAAAGGAAGTAATTTCTTCCTTTCAGTCAGAGGAAATGTAACTGTCACCTTGTCTCACCTTTTTTGGGCTGGTGAAGTAAAATCACCCTAGTAAATTACTTGTTTAATCTAAGTTGCCAGCTGGAACACTTTCAAAGGATTTTGGGTTGTTGGTTTAGGACTGCTATTTGCTCTTTCATCTTCTTTTTAATTTTATTATGTATTTGTCTAGGGATTAGAATTAGTGAGTTCCTGTCTTCTCTTTAACAACATCACGCTTCTCTACAAGGCATTCAATCTCTTTAATGCATCTCACCTTATTTGAAAAACTACAAGAAAAATTAACCTGACCTAATGTAGAACATGGAAAGATGCCAGTCTGATCATGGTCAGACCACAGCTGTAGAATACAAATCCACACTGAAGAATATTATCATTTTGGAGCTCTTAATCTGGTAAGGCCCTTTGCTATTGTAATGTTATGTCTCATGAAAAAGCTTTTCTTCACTCAAGTTGCTCAAAGAGGACCCAGATGTTTTGGGGTAAAATCTGAATTGAACTACGGAGCCCTGGAGCTGAAAGTCCCCATTGTATGAATTAATAGTTCATCACTAAATGGTTCTCTTTTGTATCGTCTGTATTATCATCTAGGATATGGGGCCAGTGTTCGTTAATGTAGGTAATTTAGGTTCTTGGAAAACAGCCAATACTGGAGTTAAACTTGATTGGGAAAAAAACCCACCAAACAAAACACAACATCACACAAAACACACACATGAAAAAAAAAAAAAACACCCACCAAAAACACGGGGCAGGAATAAGGAGTTTTCCACTACCAAATGGGCATTGCAGTGATGGAGAGGAAATGGTTACAGATTGCAGCAAGGGAAATTCTTGCTGGACAGAGGAAGAAATTCTTCCTTGTGAGGGGAACCCAGGGATAAGACCCAGAGAGATGTTGGAATCTCCATCCATGGAAATACTCAAAGCTTGACTGGACAAAGGTTCTGAGCAACCTAATCTACCTGTCAGGTGAGCCCTCCTCCCACTGAGAAGGAGGTTGAAGTAGATGCCTCCTGAGGTCCTGTCCAACCTAATTTTTTCCCATGATTCTCTGAAATGTGGCAAAATGTAAACGTTTCAAAGTTGTTATAGCCTTTCCAAAAATGATGCTTTATTCCATTTTCAAAAGCTATACTGGGGTGTTTACAGGGGTTCTGAAATGACTGTATATTTCCTAATAGATGCTCAACTTCCACTGTGAAAGATATGAAAATTGTGCCACAACATCTGAATTCCTTCCCTGTCAGATGCACAGCTGGTGGCATCTCCTGTTGAGGATCCTAATGCTGGGTTGTACCCAGCTGTCTCCAGCTGCAACTACAGTGATGATCATACGCAAGTAGCACAAGTTTAGGAAGCTCTGCTTTGCCACACAAATGTGAGAACAAAGCCACACATATTAAGTTTTGGGGAAAGTTTTGGTGCCTAAACCAGTCAAAATTGCTTTTGAATGCAATCTTGAGTTCTCTTCTGAAAGAATATTTTTCTGCAACAGAATATCTATTTTCCTTTTCTAGAAAGCATTTATGCTAATAACTCACCTCCCACAGGAAACCTAGATCTTACCTTTATCCTCAGCTACATATAACTGAGATATCATTGAGAAGATTTTAATTTTCTTCTCTCTCTCCCCTTATAAAATAAGAATTCCTTAGATAAAACAGCACCATATAAATGATGAGCCTGGTGACAGAGTTGAAACAGCTGTTGGTTGTGTGCGCACAGGGTTCTGTGCTAACTGTAAACAGGGAAGAGGAGAGATGCTCCATGGTGTAGTATCCTGATTCAATGGGAAGCTGTGGAAATGGCTTTACTGCAGCTCTTAGTTTGTGGTGTACATATAAGAATCTGTAGCTTGAATCCTACTCTACCTTTCAAATTTCTACTCTTTCTGCTGTGAAATTTACAGTTTCTGTTACTCTGCCTTGAACCTATTGGTAACTCTAGCACCCAAGTAAAGGTGATGGAAAGGGATGATACACTATCATTATAGTCTGGTTCACTGTTTGATGAAAGCAATGATGAATGTTATCAGGAAGTTGATTAAAGGAAATGTTAGTTTTCATACATGATACATACTGAATAATTTAATCTTCTACATATGGCCTGATTTGAAAGGATACATTGTGTAAATGTTTTTTGTTTCTCCTGGATGATATTTTGTGAACTGTTGAAAGCAGTGCTAAAGAGACAGATAAATTAATGGGCTAGAGATACTTGCCAGATTAGAAATACTAGTAAGATAAAAGAACAAAAGAGAAGTAGGGCCTTTTTTCTAGTGCACTTAGATTAAGCATCATTCTGATTTAATGTAAAATTCAGTTTACTGGAAATCATTGTTAATACTTCAAAATGAACCTGTACTTACCTAGACCTATGCCTGCACTGTATCATTGATACCAGCTGAGCGCTAACTACCTGTGGTGGTGGCAACTGCACCAGTCCTTCCAAACTGAAGTCCTGTAAGGAGTTTTTAATTCCTTTTCCCTTCTGAAAGATAGTAAGGAGGTTTTGGGAATAATTCATAAATCTCTCCTTTAAAATATGGAATGATGATGCCATCCATATATTTCCTTTGTAATGCACTTTTGAATGCTTACTTATCTACTTGCAGTCAAGATTCTAATTTTATCAGATTTTGTTTATTCATTCTACTACTGACGACAAGATTGTTAAAGGCACAAAGTTTGTGTGGGGGAAACAAAGAAACATTTGAGCACCTGTAAGCATATTTTACCTCACTTCACATCCTTAANTAATTTGTTTAATAAGACAGCACTTACTTGTAGACTTGGAGGACTTTAGGGAGTCTTGGATTCCAGCTCATGGCAGTCCAAAACATTGAAAAAGGCAAAGATATCTTTAAATGTCCCTATTCCCTCCTAACTGATTCTGTAGAACAGAAGTCATGTTAGGACAGAAGTAGTAGTAGAATGGAGTTACAATAGCTATGTTTTAGTTGTATTTAGGCTTTTTTCCTGAAAACATTGCCATATTTTTTTCTCATTTGTATTAAAAAAAAACCCAAACAAACAAATGACCAAAAAACCCCCCCACAAACACCAACCAACCCACCCCCAGCAAAAAACCACCACCCCCCTAAAACAAAAAAAAACCCAACCACCATTGGCTCTAAATAAATCACAGTCTTGGCAAAAGCATTTTTCATGTGCACTCTGGAAACTTGCGGCCATTTAAAACACATTAAAAATCCCAAAGAAATGTATATTACATTATCTCATAATCTATTTCATGTCTCTATACCAAAGGCTTCCAGCCACCTCCTCAGAGGTAGCAGAATTATCCTTTTTATCAGCCATGATGCTGTACAACTAAACTGTATATGTTTGGCTGCTGCTAATGCTCAAGCCTGGTTTGCTTCCAATAAAGCTGGGAGAATTTTATATATAAAAGTGTTGTGCCTGAAAGACACTTTTTAGTTATTATTATAAGTACTGTTGAGTCACTCAATACTCAATACCATGCATTTTTAATGTAATATTAATTCTTCGAAAAGGAATGTTTTTCAAAATACTTTCACAGAGACAAACTGGACAGTACTAATTACTGTATATAGTAGCATCTTGTGTTCAAACTGAATTTGCTTCTGGTAGCAAGCCTATATTGTTTACATGAGAGATATTTTGCTTAAAACAAAGTATAGGTTAATGTGCCATCTGAAGAGAACCCTGTCACCTCAGTAACAGATGGAAGGATATTCAGCAGTGTGAACAACTTTCAAATTTCTCTTTTTTTTTTTTTTTTATTGAAAGCAATTGCAATTGGTTATCTTGGAGCTATGGACTTCTATATTTCCAGGTCTGTCCATTACTGAATGAACAAAAACCTTTCAGTGTTTCAGGCTGTGTTCATATCACTGCTTACTATAAAACTGGTCTGATGCTATTCATTATAAAACCCTCCAGTCTCTCAGGGTGGTAATATGTGTAAACCAGCAGTTGCCTGTTAGGCAAGTTTGACTGAACAGTTTGATCATTCCTCAGACTGAGGGTAGTGAAAAATATTCTTTTTCCTTATAATAAAAATGTGTCTGACTTTTCCTTTAAAAGACTTGCTGAAGTATATTTTTGAAAAAGAACCTGATATTTGTTATGAAATGGTCTTTGTGTCATGTTTGATGGCCATTAAGATCTGCTAAGGTTGACTGAGTTACAAGTTTTTGAGACATTCTTATTCACTGTACTTGGTAGACGCTTGCAAGAGCTGGGAAGCTCTGTTCCCTCCAAGTCCTGCCAGTATAGAGCCCTGCTTCAGCCAAGATCTGGAAGGACTTTCCTGTAATTGCAGTGGTATGATTGTGGCCCAGACCAAAGTTGGAGCTGGGCTGGAGCTGAGAACAGGAAGACTGGGAGCAAAAAAACCCAATGCCCAGACCAGGACCAGTGCAGGGAAAGGGAGGTTCCCTAAATTCAGTGCAGAAGGTGTAGAAATGCATTGCACAGGAGGAGACCAAGTGATCCCATGAGCAGAGCACTGAACTGGGTTGTGGGAGACAAACAGGATCTGTCCTTGGTTCTCCTGGATGGCCTTGGCCCATCCTTTTGCAATTGTGAGTCATTTTCCCATTGTAAATTTATGTCAGTCATGCTGACTGTTCCTCTGTGAAGTACTTTGACATGTTCCAAAGTGAAGTACCAAATATAAGCTAAATATTGGTGATATCGTGCATTTCAGGGAAGTTGGATGAGAAGGAGGAGGAGAGAAAACTGAGAGGTGACTTGGAGCTAACAAAGAAACTTGCTGAAGGGAGGAAAGAAAGATGTGGAACAGGTGGCAAAATAAAAAAAAAGACACATGAGAATCCAAATCTAACAGCAAGTTATGTTAAGAGTTTCATCAAATCAAGAGCAGTAAGTGTATTTGAAGAGCTGTTATATATATATTGTCTTCTTATGGAGCGGAAGGAAGGAGGCTTTATGAAGATTTCATCGTCTGACTGCAGTGGTGTGAGTGGTGTGTAGAACTTTAGAAGAAGGGCCATTTATTTGGACATCAATGAAGGTCATTATCAAGCGCCACATGGGAAACTATTAGAGAAGCTAGAGATGACGGTGAACAGAGAAACAAAGAACTGAATTTAAATTCCAGAGACTTGTACTGGAGGGGAGACTATCCAGAGGGATTTTTCTAAAGTAGATCCTTATGAAAGTTCACAACAGAAGTAAAAGTATGGTTTGTTCAATACAGAAATATAAAAGATGCAGTTGCTATAGAGGAACGCTGGCATGTCATACAGGAAGGAGTACAGTCTGGAGGATTCCAGGGAAATGTGGAAGGGTATGTGGAAGGAGAGTGTCTGCTCCTTTTTAAAGGTATCTGGTCAAAGGAACCATAAACAAGAACATACAGAGACAAACCTGGAGTGTTGGCTACTGGGAAGGAGCAGCATGAGTGGACTGGGTGCCAGTTACTAGAGTCAGAGGGGGGCTGTAGGTGCCCCTGACCTGTGGTGCCAGCAGCTGGAGTGGCGTGAGTGAGAGGTCTCAGTGCCAGCTAGTGGGGTGGGAATGGTGTGCCCCAGAAACCAGCTTACTGGGGGACTGGTATGAGTGAGGGGCTCAACACCAATGGCTGGGGTGGGACGGCAGGTCACAGCCCATGTGCCTGGTGCTGACTGCTGGGGGATGAGTGTCTTGTATCTTTCCCAAATGGGTGTATGTGGGGTGCGCATGTATATTCACCAGCAAAATTCAAGCTGGACAGTACAGGGGGCCTTAGATCCAGGCAGGCAGGGGCCCATGGTATCCAGGGAGACCCATGAGTGTGGGGTACCTATTGGACAAGTGTGTGAGTGCTGCATGTTTGCAGTGAGCATCAGGCTGGACCAGCCAGAGATTAGGGGACCTGTGGGGCGGGTCAGAGGGCCAGGAACTGTGCAGGGGTCCTGAGCAGCAGAGGGGCCGTGCCGGTACTTGAGGGATCCATGAATGTACAAGCCCAAAAAGTTGCGAATCCAGAGAATGGTGTGTGTCTGTGTGCTTTCACTAGTGA
The DNA here is from genome assembly GCA_013389905.1 of Sula dactylatra. Lineage (NCBI taxonomy): Eukaryota > Metazoa > Chordata > Aves > Suliformes > Sulidae > Sula > Sula dactylatra. The sequence goes on from WEKW01009152.1 coordinate 32,008, forward strand.
CCTCCTGTCTCTGCCAGCTGAAGAGAAGGAGACTTGGCTGTCTGTGCTTGTATCTTATGCAAGTCCTGTATGTGGGTCGTGTTGAAGGCAGCACCTTGGCTGTGGCAGACTGGGTGACCAGCCATGTCAGTGTCTTCTGTGTGTATCTGTGTGTGTCTGGGATACATGCTTAGCTTTGCTACTGGTTGAACGTGCAAATGGGAGAGCAGCAGCTGCATCTCTCAGCCTGGGCAGAGACACTGTTTCCTGGGGCATTGGACTGGGTTCCAGCAGCCGAGCAGGAGAGGTCCTGATATCCCTTAACAAAATACAATAAAATTTTGGGATAGAATTAAAATAGTTTATTTTAATACAAGTGGGGTTTCATGAATTGACTGTGGCTCAGGAGGAAAACACATGGATTATAACATGACTTATAAGCTGCCCAGAAGATGTGTCCATCAGTAAGAAAATGTATCAGAGGATGCATTAGACAAGGTACTTGTAGTGGCTCTGGGGGAGTATTGACAACATGGTACAAGGAATGGCAAGTTCTGTTTTTTGCCACCTATGTTCAAAACAGCCAGAAATTGTAAGAGATGTTGCAAAGGGTTGTGTGTGTGACTGAGGAAAAAAGATTCTGTCAAATGAGAATGCCCTAGAAGGGCTTGGGTTGTTTAGCAAGTACTGTTTTATTCTCTATGAGAAACTCCTTTAGCTATTTAAGCTAACAGGCAGTGTTTCCCAAGTACAAATGGGCATAAAATAGCCATGATACCTGTAGACCGGTAAGAGAAGGAAGATCATAATAATTAGGAAGAGCCTTCCACTGGGGTTCAGCACCTACCAGCTTTTAAGACTGAGCTCAGTAGGAAAGGTGTCATACAAAGTGGTACCTAGTATCTCAGAAGATAGTGTTGAAAGGCCCAACCTCTCCCTACAGTCTTACATTCCTACTGCATGTACAAGAGAGTTGAGCTCATACAGAACAAGAGTCCTTGATCCTAGGATTGTTCTGTTCTCCAACTTTGCAGAGCTTTCAAAGCTTTCAAAGATTTGTTTGCTTTATGTTTTTCTAATGGGTTACTTTTGTAAGGTATAAAGTATATTAGAAATACATGTTTGGGTCATGCAGTGCTTGAATTTTAGATCAATTGCTAACCAAAAATCCAATTCTTAGGAATACACAAATGGAGGATAGTGATGTAATCAATACTTAATTAGATTAACTGAGTATTTACTACACCATTGTCCTCTGTGTCTTCCAATTGACAAGGACAAATATTTTTTTAATCTATCTTAGGAGGAAATTTGGCTCAAAACTTTAGAGGCTTGTAAGTCTTCAGGATCAGTTACCACATAGTGGAGATTCATCAGTAGAAAATGTGACATTACTTCTTGAAAAATAGGCCATATGAAGCTTCATGTGGGGGACTAGTTTCACAGTATCACTAAAAACACACTGAAGGAATGTAAGAAACTAAGAACAGAGCAGTGAACAAATCAGAAGTACTGAAGATGAGAATAAATAAACAGAGCTTAACTAAGTCATTGTATGATGCAACAGTAATTAAACAGAAGTACCACAATGGAAGATAATTGATAAAATATTTGATAGCTCAGAAATCTTATAGCTTCTTTCTTTTAATATTTTTACCTGGAGTGAAGATTCTTTGTTTCAGAGAGATTCTAGTAAGACTGAAAAGTGTAAAGGCTTTCGTATTGCAGCAGTATAAAAACCAGAAGATAACTCAGCAGTATTAACATTTGGCAAGAGTTCCCATTGTAGGTGGTTTTATGTGCCAAGAATTCTTGAATGAAGGACTGAAAAAGAACCGAAAGTCTTTGGTGAAAATAGTGTCAAGATTGCTCCCAGTGTATGTACAGCAGAAAGATAACTATGGTGTTTATGGTTTCAGGACTAAGTACCCAAAGGGTGGAAATACTGATTGGGTTGTGCCTCCCTGTCTTTCCAAACCTCTTTCTGGCTCTTCCTGCTTTCATTTTGTCCTCCCCAGTGCTTGTCCTTCTTTCCTCACCTTCTCCTGAGATCTAGTTCCTACTCCCAGAAATGTTTTCAGATTGTACTCTGATTTAAAATATATAAACCCCTGAGAGAGGGACCAGACTCAGTCTCCTGTTCCTACTGTGCCCTTTCCAGGACACAGAACCAGGCTGCCTTTTTTGATCTCACGAACCTTGACTTTGTTGGCTGGAGACTGGCTCTGTTTCCATAAAAATGCCTGCCCTGACCACTGTGGTAATGGTTTGGGGGATATGGCCTTCTTCTCAGTGGACTGGACTTGAAGGCCTCTAAACTTTGTGCCTTCAAAGTTCAGTGTGATAAAGAAACCCAGGGGGAACACTGGTGCTGCTGCTGGATATTATTTTAGTTTTTTCCTAACGATGTGGCCAGTAATAGTTTGTATTCCAAATGCTCAATCCTGAAGTCTGTCTCCAAACAGGACAGTTTAAAAAGAATATTAAATGAGAAGAATCATGCTGAGACATCGCAGATCTATCTGGTTGTGGAGGACAATGTTTTGATTAGGACAAGGAGAGGGGATTGATTTCAGTGGATACATTTGATATCATCGTCACTGCTTATCATTCAGTCTCACGTGTCCTGCTGTGGGTCCTTCTTCAAGGATGGAAGAAATACACTGAGCTCAGCTGAGTTGTTAAAAGCTAGAAGTCTAGTGTCACTTGAGGCATACCAGGGCTAACAGATGTAATCCTGTAAGGTTGGCATTTATGACCTGTGGGAGATCTGTGCCCTTCTGGAAGAGCAGCTGAGGACCAGGCAGGATTCCCCACCCTCTGCATCACAGAACCATTGCCTGCTGTTGCAGGGACAGGTACATACAAGGTGGCTTTCCCTCAATACTGAAGAATGAGTTTGCCTTGTGTATGATCCATGCAAAATGCATAAGGTAAATCTGCATGAATACTATAGTACTAACTAGCACTAAACACTAGATATAGTCTAGCTTTTAAAAGAAAAATGTATTAGGTCAACCACTCTGACCTATTCAGTAAGAACTCTTGTGCTCAAGGAGAGAAATATGAACTCTTATTAAATTCAAAACATAAATATTTTGTGTGGCTGAGGTTTTAAGAATTCTGAAGAGAAGATTGAAAACAGATTTGTTTAATGTATACTTAAAAAAACCCAAACAGTTCTCTCCCTTTGTATTTACATTACAAATAATAAATTATACATACATATATATATATCTTCTTCCTTGAGAATATCCAACTGTCCTTCACAGCAGAGCTTTAAACCTTGCAGTGGCCATTTGAGCCCAGATATTGCTGACATCTTAGAAACCAATTAAGATACTTGCCAAAAATCATGAAGCCCTTGATGTGTCAGTGAACAGAACCCAGTTCTCCTGAATTCCTGCTTTTAAGGCATGGACAACTGGTTCTGTCACCATCTCACTTTTGTCTTGTCCCATTTTCAAAAGCCCCAACTTAGCTCGAGGGAACTTTTTTCCCCTTCTTGTTGCTGCATGAGAGCCATTGCTTCTCAGTCTTTCCTCTGTGCTTCTGGTCATAATCTGTCCCACCACATACGTTGCATCTCCCCTTTTCTTTGCTTCCCCTTCTGCATACTCCGAGATGCCCTTATGTGCTGTGAATCAGAGGTGAACTTGTTGCCCTGGTGAATCTGAACAGAGCTATCTCACCAGTGCTGAAGCTGGCCATACAGGCCCTGAGCTGGACAGCTGTGGTCAGTGACTTTCTTCTTAACTTGACCACTGTTTCACTCAGAGGTGTGCCTGTCAGCCTGTGCAACACAGGAGTTTTTTTATGCCATGATGCCAAATCATTTTTTAATACTGTGTGCAATGTTACAGTTCTTGTCTTTTCTAAGGTCTGTTCACCACTGCCTCATTCTCTGCCGCTGTTCCCATCCAGGTAGTGAGTTGAGAGATGCTGTTGACTGCTCCTACCTCATCTCCCTTCTGCTCTGCCCCTTGCAACCCCTCCAGCTACCTGGAGGTAGTCCTGTTCTCCAGCAACAATAGCAGCAGTGAGTGCTAGAGGCTGTGAGGAACTGTGAAGAAGGATGAAGGAGCTGGTGCTGATGTCTGTGTGTAGGTAGGGAAGCGGACCTGGAGCAGAGAGTCGATACAGTTCTCCTCAATCCTTTCTTAAAATCTCTCTGGGTTGCAGAAGTTACTGTTGCTTGTTCTACTCTGGGCTTTTCCACACAGTATTGTCTGGTTTTGTTTTTTCTTGGTTCCTTGAAGCATCTTCTGGCTACTGCTATATCTTATCCTTTCTGACTGAACTCTTACCTCTTAGGATCTGACCTTGTGTACAAATACTGTCTCACACAGAAGACTCTGGAATTGTTATGTAGAAAATTAGTATAACAGATTGAATGCAAGATCTTGTGGAAGGGAAAAGTGATTTTCTTCTGCAAGATCTCTAAAGTTTCCCACTCTCACTCATTCTTTTATAGACTTTGCTCACTCACACTCACATACTCACGAGCATCAGTTCATGTGCCTGATGATCACTGGTGAGCAGGATCACTTGTGTGCAATGCAGAAGACAAGGGACACTGGCTATCCTGGCTCATAGGTTCTCATTCATTGGTGACAATAGACTGATCTGGGACTTGCCATTGATTCCCTTTAAGAAAGGGTGCTTTTTGGGATCTTTCACATCATTATTTTGTCTCACCCCTTTATAAGTCTTAGGTAAACTTTCTTTAATTTCACAGTTATCTTAAACTTTATTTCACAGTTATCTTGTATTCCTCAGCTGTGCGTTTTAAGGCTGCAGTTCTCTTCTCCATCTTCTTGACATCTTATTTTAGGTCATTTTGTTCCTCTTCATTCATTTGGATTAAATCCCCATATAGGGTGCTCTGTAGCAATTAATGCATACCTTTCCTGTTAATCTTTATTTTGTATTTTCTTCGTGTGCTTTCACATGTGCACACATTTATATTCATATTTCCTCCATACTAATCTTAATTTTTCTTTTTTTTTCAATTCTCTACATGTAAAAGGAAAGATAATAAATGGGTTTAGGTAAAATGCAATGGATTACAGAAAGGAAAAACTCTGATTAGTCATGGGTAATGAACTCAGACTATTGATAAAGTATTTTCAAGAAGAAAGCAAATTTGTTCCTGTTTTTTTGCATAGAATTATTGGCAGGCAATCTTTTGGCACATTATCAGGTACTACTTGTAAGTGCACAGTTAGAATCCAGTTCTCTGTGCTGTTCTGATAACCTTATTGAAGGGAAAATACAGCTGAGATTGCAGTGGTACAGGAAAGAGCATAAAATGACTGGAACATAGATTACAAGACAAGAGAGAAAAAAGAACAAGCTTTTGCATGTCTATTTAGGAGAAAGTTGGAGTGCAAGGAGGGTGTAGGATCCCACTGTGTGCCAGAACCCTGAAGAGAAGCAAATATAAAACAAAATCATTGGAAGAGGGTGTAAGTCAGGGTCAAATGCTGTTCCTGGTTCTGCTGAGTAAGAAAATCAATGGGACTTGTCCTGAGGTCAGATAATATCAACAGAATCTGCAGTATTAAAGTTTTGCGCATCATATACAAGGGTATAGGTTAAAAATAGTCCAAGCACAGCAGAGTTTGGGCTGATGAATTTTTTTTTAATAGGATTTGAGGTAAAAATCTTCTAAGCCTAGAAATGCCTGCTGAGAATTAGCAGACAAAACAAAATATTTTCCTGCCCTACTTTCCCTGCTCAGCCATTCCTGTGCAGACTCATGAAATACAGAAAGCTGTGGAACAGCATACTGGTCTCAAAAAAATCCTCACAGACTCAGTATGTTTTATGGGTCCTGTGCTCTAATCCACTCCTGCCTCTTTTACGGCTCTCATCTGCTCTTTAAAATAGTTGAAGATTTTTCATTTTCTGTCTGTGTACTTGAGATCATGGTACATGTATCAGAACTGTAGGCAAAGACCTGCAGTTTGAAAGCGCAACTGCAAGGGTGGTGAGAGTAGAGGGTTGTTAGGTATTTGGCCATGTTGCTGAGCAAAGTCTTTCCCATTTGTGCTAAAAGCTGGGTAGTTTCTGTGGTGGAGATTTTCCTCAGTTGTTGTTGGGGTGAAGTTTCTTCCTTCCTACCATATGAAGACTTGCAAGTCTAAACAATGACTAATCCCGAGAGCGCTGTGAAAGCCTGGAACCAGACGTGCAGAGGTTCACCCCACACCATATCTGGCTTTTCTGTCATGGCAGGTATGATGAATACAACCTGTACCAAACCTGTGTTTGTTGTGGTGAACTCTGGAAGCCCAGAGAAACACCTTCATTGTTCCTTTGTTGCTCATCCGTTCTGCAGCAAGGAACATCAATGATATCTACACAGTTCTGCTTACTCTGCCTTAGAGATAGTACCATAATGGTGGTTGAGCCTCTGGCTGCAGAAAGCAGCGGAATTGTGTCTGAGTGCAAAAGACAGAGGTAGAAGTGATGATTTGCCTCACTTCTATATTTTAAAAAGCATAGCTCTAATGATATAATTTCCTGGAAAATTTGATAATGGCTTTTTCCAACATCAAGAAAACAGCAGTTAAGCAGTTAATCCTAAAATATAACCTTGAAAAGGAAAGTCATCTCTATACTTTTAACTCTGATTAAGTATAATTTGTTCTATTAATTTGAGAAATTGCTGAAATTTAGGGCAGCTCTGTACAACTCCATACAGTAGCATTTTGGGTCTGATTTTAGATTGAGAAAATCTGTCCATCATTTCTGTGCTGCTTTACATATTTAGCTTCAGGGGCAAGTTGTAGCTTGCTGCTGTGTAAGAATATCATGGTGGTTTGGAACAGACATTTGTAGCTCGGTGTTAATGTCCCATATATCTTTGGAGTGAAGATGTGCAAGGGAGGAAGAAAGGACAGAACTGTGACTCTCAGCTGCTGGAAGAAATTTAGAGCAATCTGAAGACTGCTAAATTGTAACCATTGGATGACCCATCCATCTTCACACTGTGTATCTCAGACCTCTACTTCTGTCTTGGGCTGTCTGGAGTGGCTGCAGGCAGTATGCTGAATGTATATTGGAATGCATCCCTGTAGCGGGAATAAACACAAAACACTTCAGTCCCATGTGACATCTTAAATGTGACTTAAGTTGCCCATAGGTCTGCTTTGCTAAGAAAATGCTCTTGGTATTAGCAGCCCAGTGCAATAGGTTAATGCATGCCTCAGCTGGTGGCACGTATTTTTTTAAAATACTAGGAAGCAGAGTGGCAACAGGTGTGAGACAGGTGAGTCTGTTTTTTCTTTTTTTTTCCCCTTTTATTTCCTTTTTTTTTCTTTTTTTTTTCTTTTTTTTTTTTTTTTCTTTTTTTTTTTTCCAGTGGTAGTTCTGCAACATT
>WEKW01009152.1:48003-64526 GCA_013389905.1 Sula dactylatra
CGGCGAATGGCGGCGAGGGGAGCACGGCTTACCTCGGGCAGCGGCCGGCAGTACCTGGAGCTGGAGCTGGGCCGCGGCGCGCTGCTGGTGCGGGAGCGCATGGACCGCGAGGCGCTCTGCGAGCTGAGCCCCGCCTGCTTCCTCAGCCTGGAGTTGGTCATCGAGCAGCCCATCGAGGTGCACAACGTGGAGGTGGAGGTGCTGGACATCAACGACAATGCGCCACGCTTCCCCCGCCAGGATTACCGGCTGGAGATCAGTGAGTCTGCCGTGCCCGGGGCCCGCTTCCACATTGAGAGTGCCCAGGACCCTGATGTGGGCACCAACTCTGTGCAGAGCTACCAGCTCAGCCCCAGCCGCCACTTTGCCCTGGACCTTAAAGGCTTCCAGAGCGGCAGCAAGCTCCTGGAGCTGGTGTTGCAGCAGCCACTGGACCGGGAGCAAAGTGCCCTGCAGCAGCTGGTGCTTACTGCTGTGGATGGTGGGGACCCCCCCAAGTCTGGGACAGCCCAGATCTCTGTGCGCGTTGTGGATACCAATGACAACCCACCTGCCTTTGACCGCTCCACCTACACTGTGAGCCTTCTGGAGAATGCCCCACCTGGCACACTAGTGGTTAAACTCAATGCCTCAGACCCTGATGAGGGCTCCAACGGGGATGTGGTCTACTCCTTTGGCAGCTACACCCCACAGAAGGTGAGACAGCTTTTTAGTGTGGACCCACACTCGGGAGAAGTGCGGGTTAATGGTACCTTGGACTATGAAGAGGCATCTTCCTATGAGATCTATGTGCAAGCCACTGATCAGGGCCCTGTTGCTATGGCTGGGCACTGCAAGGTGCTGGTCAACATTGTGGATGCCAATGATAATGTTCCTGAGGTGGTCCTGACCTCCCTGTACAGCCCAGTGCCAGAGGATGCAAAGGCAGGAACTGTGGTGGCCCTGATGAGTGTCACTGACCAGGACTCAGGGCTGAACAAGCAGGTGAGTCTGCGTATTCCACCCGGCCTCCCCTTCACACTCAACTCTTTCAAGAACTCCTACACCTTGATCACCCAGGGCAAACTGGACCATGAGAAAGCAGCAGCCTACAACATCACAGTTACGGCTACCGACTCTGGGAGCCCTCCTCTCTCCTCCCAGAAGGTGATTTATGTAGAGATCTCTGACATCAATGACAATCCTCCACACTTTGAGGAACCTGTGTACTCAGTTTACATCCCTGAGAACAACCCCCTTGGAGTCTTGCTGTGCACTATCAAAGCCACTGACCCAGATGTCGCCGAAAATGCCTATGTATCTTATTCTCTACTAGATGGGGAGATTGAAGGGCTACCTGTTGCCTCCTATGTCTCCCTTAAATCCGATAGTGGCAACATGTATGCTGTTAGGTCCTTTGACTATGAGACACTAAGGGAGTTCCAGGTGGTTGTCCAGGCTCAGGATGCCGGGATCCCACCACTGAGCAGTACTGTCACTGTCCACATCTATGTGGTGGATGAGAATGACCATGCTCCACAGATTCTGTATCCTACCTCAACCAACACTTCAGCAGCCCTGGAGATGATCCCACGCTCGGCATATGCTGGGTATTTGGTAACCAAAATTATAGCCATTGACGGGGACTCAGGACAAAATGCCTGGTTGTTCTTCCACCTGGTGCAAACCTCAGATCCAGGTTTGTTCAGAGTAGAGCTCCATACTGGAGAGATTAGGACTACTCGCAAACTGGGAGAGGACAGCCCACCTACGTTCAACCTGACGGTGGAGGTCAGAGACAATGGAGAGCCACCAATGTCCTCATCGGTAGCCATCACTGTTGCTGTGGTGGACAGAGTTTCCAAAATCATCCCTGATACAAGAAGGCACTTTAAAAGTCCGAGCAATTACTCAGAAATCACTCTTTATCTCATTATCGCTTTGAGCGCCATCTCCTTCGTTTTCCTTTTCACTATCATTGGGCTTACTGTTATCAAGTGCTATAGATACAGTCTGTATGGGGACTCCTGCTGTGCAGGGTTCTGTGGGGTCAGAGAACGGTGTCCTGCTGAATTGTACAAGCAGGCCAACAACAACATCGATGCTAGATTGCCCCACGGTTTAAAAGTACAACCCCATTTCATTGAAGTGAGGGGCAATGGGTCTCTCACTAAGACCTACTGCTATAAGGCATGCCTAACTGCAGGATCAGGAAGTGACACTTTTATGTTTTACAATACCTGTGGCCCAACAGGAACTACTGGTCCCTCTGCTGTGATGACTGAGAGGCATCTGACAGGACAGAGTGGGCAGAGTGCACAAAACCTGATCATACTTAAAAATGACTCCATTACTCCTAATGAGGTGAGGCTTCATTGATAAACGGTCAGCACAATGCTCTGAGCAAATCTGTACTTAAGCAGAGGTTCAAACTGGAAAACTCAGAATAAGCATATTACCTTTTGGGCTCACTGACAGACAGCTACCAAACATGGTTCTAATGAATCTTATCTGTGCAATGTGTTTTGTTTCTAGGTAAATATTGGGACTTTCAGGGTCCGTTTGGTAAGTTCAGTGTATGTGTCTGAGATTCGCTTCATTTTTACAGCGTATGCTGTATAGAGTGTTGCCTCCTTCCCTTTTCTCTTACAGATCTGAAATTGCCTGCTGCCACAGAGTGCTGGGGAACTATTTATTTCATACTGAAGCAAAGCTCTTGAATTTAGAACATTGCAATAATATGCTTTGTTTACTAACGTGGACATGTTTTAGTTGTCTGAAAACTGCAATCCCTCCTTTGATAATGTTTGTTCTACCCAATGCTGTATTTCGTGCTTTCTGGACAGTGACAATCCAGTGATATCTCTGTAGAGAATTATAGCAAGTTACCATCGTTACATTACAGTGTGACAACTTCTAACCTGTTGGGTTGCTATTGAAAATTGTTTAATACCTATGGTTTGACCAGCAGTGTATTAACCTTTTCAATATTTTCCCACAGTGAAGAATTAATGGTTGCTTTATGCTAGCATACAGGCAGTCTGCAGTTAGTGTGTGGTTTGCACGCTCTGTACAGTTTCCTTTCTACACGTGTTGGAACTAAGCCGGGAAGCACTCACAGGAGAGAATAATTCTGATTCACAAAAGGAAAGTTTTGCAATTATTGTATGTTGTTTGTACCCTACAGTTGTGGCAGACGTAAGATCAGTTTGTGCATTAATGTGTGCTATGCCTCTAGACATAGGAAAGCTAGGGGAGTAACTGGTGGGATAGAAAAGAGCCTGACTTGTGTATTCTTGCCACAGAAGTATAACTTATTTCTTTATACTTACTCACATAAGAAGTTAGCATCTTTTTCAATTGTTGTTTAGTTACACAAAGATGCACGAATCTTAAGGACTAGCAAGCCTTGCATAAAAAGGCTTTTAGAGAGTAATGATTATCCATTTAAAATTAATGTAGTGTTTTTCTATAAATCACAGTGGCAGGGTATGGGGGAGGTATTTTTTCTTTTTCTACACAGGTTTTGTACCTTAAAAATCTTTGCAAGTATAATAAAATGCCCAGAATCTGTTAGATATAGGAGGGAGCATGAGACATAAACTATAAGCATGTATGCTGAAGAATCAGAGAGTGAAATATACACCTTAAATCTGATTTTCTGGGGAAAAAAGAGGAGCAATAACTGAAAATAGCTTCACTTTGGATGCAAGACCAGTAGGAAATTGGTTTGACAGACAGATTCCTGTCATATTTTAGGGATCACTCCTCTGAATGCAATGAGTTAGCAAGTTTTCAACACCAGTGCAGATCAGGCAGTGGCAGTAAAGCCAGCCCAAACTTGGAGTGCAAAAGTAGGGAGATGTATAGAACAAACTAAGGAATGCCTGCCTGTGTGGAGTTAGGATCCAAAAGAGGAATCAATGATTCAAATAGTTCTGTATGATACAAACAGAGGTGAAATTCTGAAAAGTTCTACTAATCACAAGTTCTTTTCTTAGGTCATCGCTTCTTAAACTGTCCTGTGGTTGTACATACTGTGAAGATGTGTCAGTGCCAGGTGTACATGACTAAATGGGTGAATGCAATGGCATTCACTAATTACTAGTTCTTAGCTAATTACATAATGTAAAAATCCTGTCTTTCCCTTGTTTCAAGCTCAGCATATGCACTGAAAATACCATCCATTGCTTAGCAACGCCGAATTCTACTTTTTAAGGATAATGATCTTTGTATTACTAGATCTTCACAGAACTGCTTCTCTTTTTAGTTAAAGTGAACTTTTAATCAGTCTTTAAAAGCCCATGTCTTCACCTGTGAAGCATAGCAACAGGCTTCATTGTCCTTGCATCGATTTAGGAAGTTAATCTCTGATGTGTTGTTACTTTCAGATAATGTGAACAGGTCTTTTTTTTTTTTTTCTTTTTTCTTGTACAGTTTTTGGGAATTGATCTGTTAATTCTTCACTGATGAGGATGGGACCAGGTGAATGGGTTTTCTATGCATACATATTGTACATAGGGTTTCACGGAGGCTAATATTTTGCAAATATTTATACAGTGAGAGGAAAAATGTATCAAAGTTATTTGGGATTAATCTCAGTAACACTCGATGCAATAAGGTCTTAGTCCTTTTCATATTCACTAGAAGGTCAAAGATGCTAATAATTACTTTACACTAAGTTATGACTGACTTCATTGGGTCATTAGAAGGATGCAGTGGAAGGGAAAACCCAGTATATTAAGGTTAGGTAGGAAATTCTTTGTATCTGCTGAAGTGCTGATTCCTGTGTGACTATTCTGACTTGTACTGCTAGTGTTGCGATGGTGGGATGGGAGCTTGTTTCTGCAAGACAGCCTGTGCTTCTGCATTCACCCTGCTTGCCTGTATGGTCCTTTATAGGTTTATAAGGATATCTCAAACCAAGTGTGTTTTGTAAAAGAAGAATTGTACTAACACAGCTTCACTGAAAACCTTAGAAACAGTTATTGCTGGCAGGAGCCTGGTGATAAGGATTAGAATGTGGTATTAATGGGTATCACACTCTCATCAGCTAAATAACTACTGAAAGGTGACCAGGTAGGCAGTGTAGGCAAAATGCAGAGGTAGCGAAATACTGTGGCTTTGTTGCTGGCACTGTGTGAGGTTATGGGCAGCCCAAATTCCTTCCTTTCAAAAGGGGGTGCATGCAGATGTGAAGGGGGTACGTGAAGATGTGATTTTTTTTTTTACTGGGCACTGCTGCAGTGAGGATCCGTCATTTTCAGGAAAGTTTCAGTGCTTTAATCTGGAGTGTCTTTGCTCATATGCCTGTGAAGATGCAGAGTGATATCCGAGTAGTTAGTATCTGGTCCTTGGTTTGTCTTTCCATCTCTCCCATCTTGTTCTTAACGTTCTGTGAGGTTAAGCTCATTCATTATGTCTTGCATCTCATGACAACATTTTCCCTTCAATGCAGGGAACAGCAATCAAACCATCATATGTTTTAACTGAAGTTTTTTGCCCCAGAAGGCAGCCTGGCACATTCCTAATGATGAGTGGAAGTCTGGATTCTTGACAGAAATAGATATCAGCTCTTCCAATTATGCATTTCCTTGTACCCTTTTTTGTGTGGTGACACATGTGACTGACAAAATATGTTTCATGTGATGTTTGTAAATAAATTTGCATGGTGCTCTATGCACACTCTATGCACACTTTTCAGAAAGAACAAAAGCTGCACATTAGTGATGGTAAGACCCAGGGGTTCATTGGAGTTTTAGGGCTGTTTGTTCTTCTGGCTCTTCCTCTGTATTTTGTACTTCAAAACCAGCTTGCTAAACACATGGAAAAAACCTGAACAACGTTTGAATTGAACACATCTTGATACTGCTTTAAAACACAAGCATGTTTTGAAATGTTTAATCTAGTAAACCCACAGCATTGTCTGGAGCAGTCTTTCCAAGAGATTTCTCCCAGAGGCTTTAAAGGTATTAATGGTGGAATATCTTACAATCTCAGTTCAAGAACTTAAGCCTTCAAGAAATTCTCCAGCCCCACTGACATTGTAAAGGTTAACTATGAATGTTTGTTCTTTTGTTTAGTGGCAGCATCTAAACCTATTCTGCTAAGCAGGGACAGTGCTCTGTGCTTCAGAGCAGTCAGACTCTTGTCTCTGTGCCAGCAGAAATTTGCATCCAATATTAAGCAGAGGTATTTTTCTTCTCTTGGAATTCATTAAATACACTTTAGTGATACACTTGCCTGTTCCCTTCACCTTAGTTTTCTCAGAGTTAGGAATGCAAATTAACACTGCCAGGAAGAAAATCTTTGGGCTTCTGAATTACACCTCTTTCCAGTTTCCATTCTGATTTCTTATATGATAAACACATGTTCAGTCTATAAATAGTTTGTTCTCCAGATCAAATTAATTATAAACATTTACAGAAGGAAATCAGGAATAGAAGCTTCTGTTTCCCCAAATGTGTCAGCATTGTCTTGCTGGAAAATAAGCAGGGCTGTATGCAGTCAGGGGTTCTGAAAGGCCTTTTATTATTGCTTCAAAGTAGATATTTGATAAATATACCTTACATCATTCGGTCATGCATTTGTGTGGAAATAGGAATGGAGTGGGATGTTTTTAGCAGTCTCATCATCTGGTAACTGTTTATAAATGTTTGATTCACACTTCTATACCTCAAGCAGGCCCTGTTCTAACACCCACTGGTGTGAACGATAGCCTTTGCATTGATTTTCATGAATATGGGATCAGGACCACATTAAAAAATTTTAGAAATTCCTTCTATCCCAGGGACAAATCCTTACTGTGTTAAAGTATTAGCTAAAAAAGAGAACTAAACAAAATCTTTGTAACAATATATTTTCAACTAAATTTATTCTCTATGAACCAATGAAATGATTCTTAAATTAACCCATGCTGTGCAATTTAAAAACAACTGTGTGAAATTTTGCATGAGCTTTTTTGCTGCTAAGGTGGCTCTGTTTTGCATTATACATTCATTTTGTTTATCAGCCTTTCAAATAGGGTTTGGTTTTTATGACTCTTCACGTTAATGCTTGTGGTTATGTGGTTGACAGAATGGAAAAACCAGCAGGAGCCAACTGTTGGGGTGAGGTGTTCGCCTAGTGCAGTGGCAACCACTTCTGTAGGCACCTGGAGAGATTTTTATTAATCTCACAACTATGATGATGTGTGCTGTTACTAAACCAGCAAAAGCAGGTGATGGGAGAAATAGGGAATGGTTTATTACTTCTGTGATGGATCATGTGATTTCCCTCACTTCCACTGATGAGCGGTAAGGACAGGACCACTGGACTTGATGCATAGTCTCCAAAAATCTCTGAGGGAAATGGCAGACTAAGATTACCTTAAGGTTAGTAGAATGGGCTGGCGTGTGATACACAGGGACCTGAAATGAGTTGGAAGCCGGGAAGGTAAAAGGAACAACATTATCTTTGTCAGCATTGTGTGACATAGCGAGAGTATGGGGATATACAACTGGGAAGCATCTGGACCACTTCAGAGTCTGTATTCCTCTTTGTGCTTCCTCTCTGTACTCATGCTTCCTGGCCACCTGTTTCTTGTCCTGGTGATGTTGATTTATGACACAGCTACACTTTTCACAGCAAAGCCTGGGACAGGGCTTTGCAGTAGAGCCCATTGACAGCTGCTGTGCAGACTCCAGTCCCCTGGGACTGTGCTGAAGACACTGCTCTACTTTGAGATGGGCCATGTCATGTCATGACACAGTGACTGCGTGCTGTGTGACAGCACATGTCAGTGTGCCAGCTTGCAATGGGTGGTCTGGTAAAGGTGGACTGTTCATAGCAAACCCAAGCATGCAGACTCTGAATGCCTGTTGGATCTGTAAGAAGCAACATTGCTGCATCTGAACTGGGGAAAGAAATTACTGAACAGGCTTGCTTCTTCTACTATGCTGTTCCTTCTATTATTGATCATGCTGTTTTGCTCTTCTTGCTCCTAATTGCCCAAACTCATTTAAAGGTGTATTGAAACAACTTTTCTCTTATGACCAGATGATCTTAAAGAATTACATTCTGTAGCAGAACAAAAGAAGAAGCCAGTTACACTGACAAAATTGGAATTTCACCCATTTTGCCAGTTGCAGGACATTGGTCTGTGATAACACAAGCGTGGGACAAACTTGCGTCTCTTGCTGAGGTCTGAAAGTTCCCAGTCAAGCAGTGCACACACAGTAAAACTGGGTGATAATAGGTTTAGACAAAGGCAGCCTGCTGCCCAACTGCCTGTTCCTCCTGTTTTTCCTGTGAAGACTTCAAAAAGTAGAGAAGTCCCAGACATTGATTTTTTTAAGTTGAAAACAAACAAAAAAACCCAGCCCCTGAAAGTGTCTGAAAGTCAACTGTGGCAATAGATCTTTCTATGTCCAAAGTATATTTTTCTGATCCTGTCCTCTCCTTCTTCTGATACTTTGGGAGCAGCACTACAGCTCTGCCTAAAGAGTAATAGCAAATAGGGAAGTGTTTGGAAGTAGCCACAAGATGCCACAGCCTCCGGATAGTAACCTTTGAAAATACCATAATCTCCTAATTGCTGCTGTTTCTGTTATATTGACATGGTGAATGTTGGTCCATGCATGTGGAGTGAATGAATGATGAATTTCTAACTGATTAGTTTCTCCTGGCATCATCATCCTTTTATGATCTGGTGTCTGAAAGTTCCCACTGCAACAAAACATAGGTTTTTGTCTTCTAGCCAAGAGCTGGGAAGCTCTCAGCTGAAAAACAAAAATCTATATACTGTTAGCAAGTGGCTGTTTTCCTCTTTTCTCACTCCTACCCAACTTGTGTCAGACTTTTCCAGCTCTTTGATGTTATCTCACTTCATCTGTGTCTTGCCTGGGACTGTGGTAAGCTTCCTCCTCACACTCCCATAAGCCTGTACAAATTAGTAACCCATACCTCTTCCATTGCAAAAAAAGAGCAGAGACACTTTTCCTCCCACCCTCAGTCCAGCAGTTCCCCTGCTATAAGAAAATGCCCAGCAGAGGAAAAGCCAAATCTTCTGGTGTCAGCACCCTTCATACATCAAGAAAGGCAAACTCAGGAGAGGGTGCGATCAGGGTGTGTTATTTTCTATCCTCTTTCATTGACTGTTACTACATGGTTGACTTTAGAGTTGCTTTGACATACCTGGGACCGTGGCCAAAATGGAATGAATCAGAAAATACTGGAACCATGCATAATAGGCTCCTTGTCAGGCCACTTTCTGCTAAACTCAGCAGAACCTGAGCATGCCAGAGAACTGGGGGCTAAATGGGAAGGAAATTGCTAGCACAGATGATCAATGTGTGGTTGCAAATAGCAGCCACTTCTCTTTTGTGTAACTCAGACCGTAAAGAATACTAGGATGTGCATCATCCAAAAGCATCTTGCTCTTGAGTGATGCTGGACCTGGGAAATATGGTGATAGAGTGATAGCGTACGTTGTAATTGCTCCATTTCTGTTTCAATAAAACCTATTGATCCAGGGAAAAGCAGATCCCAAACCTCAAGAGGAAAGACAGAGTTGGCTTTAAATAATTCAGAGCATTCAACACTTTTTTTTTTTTTCTTTCAAGTAATGGGACAAAATTCATTTCTGATCTGCCTCCAATAGCTTGAAGAGAATTAAACCATTAGTGTTATATATTATTTGTGTGTTTGGCACTGCACAAGACACACCAGGAATGAGCGTAGTCCATTATGTTTCTGGACATAAGTTCTCTCTTGGAATTCAGGTGCTTGAGGTTAAGCACTGGCTGGGATATCACCTACAGAATAATGTCTTGAGAATCCTGAGAAATAACATTGTTATGTGCTTAATTTTAAAGGACCTGAGCTTGCATTCATTGGCTGTAGTTGAAAATTATTGTGATGGTCCCCTGACCACCAATGTAAAAGAGGTTTTCTGGTGCAATTTTTGATCAACAGGATTTCTTAATTATCTCCTTATTTAGCAAGCCATTCTGCAGCAGATCAGCATATGCTGAGGTTTGTTGCTTAAAGGGTGTTGCTGGCTATTTTCCCCTTCCATCCTTTATGCCCTGTCATGAATATGGAGAATGTAGTAGTTCTTGATATTATGAAAGAACATGTCTGCCTTTGATCAAAGACTTGCTGCAGTCTGCAAATCTGATACAATCTAGTGCAGTCCTCTGCAGTACACTAAATGCCAGCAGAAACCTCACAGCAAACAGACTACCCTGCATGTCCCCTTCACAGGGGACTTATTTTATATGTCACCAAGCAGATGCTATTCAGTGCAAGAGCTCAAGTTTCCTTGGCTTATCAGGTAAAAAAAACAATGTTTATTATGGATGATGGGATTTTTTCCCTATGCCTAGAATGTTGATGAATGTACGAAATAACTGTCCACCAGTTTCCAGCATTAAATGTCGTTCCACAGAGATCATCTCTAGCCAAAGGCTTTGGCATGCAGATGAGTTTCTTTGCTACAGAAACAATCTCTGTGTATCCATTTGGAAGTTTCTTTAGATTTGCAGAAGAATTTGGCAGTTCTGAATGGTCACAAAAATAGAGTAGCTCCAGATAGACTGTTCTGACAAAGTTAGCCAGATGCATATGCTTTTCAGCACGTTTAACATACATTAACAACATTATTCTGGGCTTTTGTTTCCACAGCCAAAACATCCCAATCCTGACTGGCGTTACTCTGCATCCCTAAGGGCAGGAATGCAAAGGTAGGTATGGTGTTTCCCCACATAAAGGGGAGTTCTGTTTTTGACCTCTGTGAAAGGACAAAGCTGTCTGACTCCTCTGATGCCCTAGACTGAAGATATCTGTAAACCGAGGTGGAAAGCACATGAGTTCTGCTGCTGTCACTTCCAATCTCCAAGTGTTACAGATTCAGTCTGAGTGCATCTTATGCTATTATTATACTACCATAGACCTGCAGGTTTTTTGTTTTTACCTCCTGCTTTGTTGTACATTGACTGTCAATGCATAATTGCTCTAATTATTGAATTATTTAACTGTGATTATACACTTTGTTTACTTTAAAGCTCCCTATAGTCATCTATGCTGATATGTTTCAATAGACTGTCTCCAGCATTTTCCATCTTTTTGCCTCTCATTACCATAAAAGTATGCTGCTCCTGCAGTTGTTTTATTAACCACGTGGTGCAGTCAAGATGATTAACACAATTTAAAGGACATTTTGAAGATATAAGATGGATTTTCAAAGAAGGAAAAGTGAGGCTGTGTCCAAATCTCTTTGAAAGTCCTCTGCCTAACATTGCAAGCAGTCTCTGCTATAACTTGCTACTCAGTACACCAGGAAAAAAAGAATTATAATAAAGTTGTTTCTGTAGAGTCTAAATAAAATAATATCTTTGCTCTCCCTTCTTGAGCAGATTACAAAACTGGTTATATATGCAGGTGTAATCTGACGTGATTAATAAGACTACCTTACAGGTTTAGATGTAATTAGAAGGCTGCAGTAGTTCCTAGTGGCACTACAAAGGGTGGGCCGGTATGCTTTTCCCAAAATTGTTGGTGCAATGGGACTGTAGTCATCACCTTTTATCCATTATCCACAGGGCTGAAGAGTCTTCGTAAGGTTGAAGTGCAAAGCTCATATTCAGACTGTCCATCTCTGAGACTGTGCTTCATATGGGTGGGGGCACAGTGAACCTCTCCAGATGAATTTGGGCTGCTGTGTAATAAGCAACCTAAACCTCAGGGACCAGAAGGAAAGGAAGAAAGAGCAAGCTTGATTCTGTGGCCTGTTGGGCAAACCGGTTTCTTTTATGTTCCTGCTGGGGTTTTTTGTTTGTTTGTTTGTTTGTTTTTTAAATCCCTGACTGCTTACTTCAAAATGAATAAACAGTCTGGGGAGCAGGATCCTGAAGCAGGAATTGTCCTGCTTACCTGAGCATATCTACCGGTCCTCAGAGTCAGGCGTGCTCTTGTGTATTCCCAATGTGATCCTGCGGATCCACATTCATTTTTATACAGAGTTCAAGATCTTGCCTGAAGTTACTTGAACAATTAATGAAAAGTCAGAGCTCATTTAAAGGAATTCATCCCACAAGCAGGGGAGCTAATGAAGTGTTCCTGGGAAATTTTATATGTTCCTCTGTTCTATCACATCAGCAGCCCCCGTCCTTACCTGAAATCTCTGTTTCTGAGTCTGTGTGACCTGCCCAGCTGATGATTTTCATAAAATGCTAATTTTTAATAAAACTTATAGAAATCTGGTATCCATAGGACCCCTGACATCTGTCACATTTGTTTGAAACTGCCCACCAAATTCAACTGAGAGTGTGGAAGGGAGTCGAGAAGTGGATGAGCAGAGAGCAGGGACACAGTCACAGAATCCTGTTTCTCTAAGGAATTGCACACAAATACTTGCCTCATTTTACATTAAAAGTAGCAGATTTTTTTCTTTTCCTTCCATTTGAGATGATGGCTAATAGCAAAATTGGTGCTTAAAAGGCCAAGTGCTCACGATATGACACTGTAAAAGTTGTATTAATTTCTGCATTTCAGAAAATTCCCCTTTCTGAATTGCTCATGAGAACCATGCAGTAACCAAGGAAAGTGGGATCTGTTAAAGTAGCATAATGACAGAAGCTCAGAACTAACTCTACCAACTTTTTATCATTTGCTTTAATGCTAATACATCATAACAGCAAAGAAGGTGTGTAACTTCCTTGTTAGCGACTTCCAGCCAATGAAAAGAGTGTCCTGCAGGTATGTTTGTTTTATAAATTATGCCACAACTGTGTTTTAGAAAATGATCAAAGATAACTTTTGCAAGTCAAAATAGCTAGTTCTCCAATAAGCAGAATTTGTTAGCATCATATAATACTATAGTAGTAGTTGCACAGCAACAAACAGTTAATGACCTTTGAAAAGCAACAAGAAAGGGAAATGTTATAAAGCCCAGGGCAGAGGGGAACTGTATAATCTAACTATGATATATGCTTATTCAGTGCTGTGCATATGGAGGAGGCAGGAGTCCTACGTGGAGGACCAGGAGGGCCTGATCAACAGTGGCCCACAGTCTCCACTGCTACTCCAGGTAAGGATGTGAAAATCCATATATATGTGATGAACTAAAATTAACTGAAGTAGACTTCCTAATGCTTCCATCTTAGTTTTTTTTCTGCTTGTGTCTCTGAGTAAAGTTCTTGTAAATTAGTCTGTGGAATCTAGATAGAGTGGAATAATAAAGCATAAAATACATCTTTTTCTTTACTCAGTCTCAGATGAGCACTGGAGATAGGAGTCCTTGATCCCACCTTTCACCCTGTCCTTCAGAGGTTATTGGTTTGTGTAATGAAAACGCTTCAGTTCTGATGTGTGTATTCAGATTCAAAATTATTGGATCTAGAGCTGATTTGCCCTCCATTTCAAAAGAACAGTAAAACTGGGGTAGGAGCTTATCAGTTCTCCCGTTGTTATTTTTACAAACCCAGTAAGTCTCTTTAAATGTCTCTTCTCATTTTCTGTGGTGAAATCAGACCTTTTTTTTTTTGCTAGCTATTTTCATTCACTAGTACACAATGATTGAAGCTAAACTATTATTTGCTTGTCAGAATAAATGACCAAAAATACATTCTCAGAATGTAGCTTCATTTACTGAGTCAATGACTGATGACTTTGCAGCAGTCGATAAGAATTGGCAAAAGGTCCTCACTGACTTAAGAAAAGAAAATTACCTGTATCTTTTGCAGTGCAGGCAATAAAATATTCTCACTTTTTATGTTGGAGCAGGAATATTATAGAGAAGTAGTGGAGCAGCCAGTCACTGGTGTGATCAGCGATTTCAGTCATGTCCAAACTAAGCTGTCAACTTAGTGGATGCCCTGTGTAGGGTTGTGAGCCCCTGTATGACAGCTCTGTAAGCATTGTGAGTCCTCCAGAAATTCAAATGAGGAGCAACGCTCATATCACAGATGCAGGTCAAAGGCTGAGAAGTGGAGTCTCCAGCAGAAAAGATGAGAGCTGCTTTATTTAATACTTTTTGGTGCAAAACTTTCCTTTGGCTTAAGTGGGAATTTTAGATGGATAAAGGGCTGAGGAGCAACTTCAGGATCTGCAGTCACAGTTACAACATATCCATGAATTAATGGTGCCCAGCAAAACCTGCACTAGTGTTGCAGAAGAGTTGTCTGGAGAAACAGATTTGGAAATTAATTATGACATATAATGGGCCCCTAGGCTATAATTACCTGGTTTTCCTGTGCTCTTCCCTCTGCTGCAGGCTTTGCAGGAAGACACAGCTTGTGCCTGTTATGAAGGGCATGTAACTGTTGAGCTTGCATTTGAAAATGTCACCACAAGTACACTCTAACCTTTACAAGGGGATCCCTCAGGCTTTTCAGCTGCACTAATCATCCTTGACTGAGCGCTTAGTGTAATACCTTATACCAAGTTCAGTATAGATGCAAATATTCACCCAGATGTTTGATTGCTGGTAATGCAGATTTCTAAGTACATGAATGTAAATGCAGTTTTAGAATGGTCCTGTCTTCTGATGAGGTCCATTGGCATTTGGGTCCCAGAGCCCTGTTCCACTATCTGGACTCCTCCCTGCTGTTCTTTTTGGGTCTTATCATTTTAGATTCACTTTGGGAACCTGAACATCTCTTTGTTTAAGGAGCAGCAGTAACCCTTGGCTCTTATTACTGTTTACTTTGGCCCTTGGACTGAGCATTGTAGATGATTGTTGCTCTGTGGTTTTTATTTCTAGGTAATGTATTCAAACAGGTTTCAAGAAATATCTTCAGCAACAGGAAATTTTCTGCCATACAGGAAAATGTGACTAATTAAAATTGCATTTTGGAATATCCACGCTAGTTATGGTTGCCTTTAAATCCAGTTTTTGTGAATCAGGTTGCTCGTAAATTAATATTTTTTTTCCTGCACAATGAAGACTCGTTTGTTTCATCTCTGTCTACTCCTGATGGATTAGTGACCCCGACATAACATTAATTAGCCCTTTTTTTAGTGGATTTTGGGTAATATTCTCCTCTTGTAAGCAAAAGCTACAGATATCCCTGGTCCTTAATAGCAAACAGGCAATTCATAGGGAAATCTCAGTTAGGATTAATGATTCTGTTAGGATTAATGATTGTGTTAATTCTCATAGCTTAAGTACATCATCATGCATCACATTTCACTCCTATCAGCAGTGTTCCACAAATATCTGTTTCAGTGCTTCTTTCTTTTTTTGACTTAGGTTCAAGACCTGTAATATTTTTCGTCAGGTTAACATACACAACTGATGCTTTTCAGAAAAGATTCAACTCATTATGGTCAATTGCAGTCGATTGAGTCAACAAATGCATTTGCTCCTGACATATCATCTGCATATCAATGGAGTGCACCTGTGTCCAGATAAACTCCTAGATAAGCTATTTGTTATCTCTGTTATCATCAGCATACTGTGGCAACTGCAAGTCTCAACTTCTGATTACTAGAAACCACTTCCAAGCCTGTTCTGTGCACACGTTCTCCATGCAGTTGTTTTAGTCAATTGAGTAGTCCCAATCCGTTTGTCACTAAACCATTCATTTAATTTAACAATCCACAAAAGNAAGCCATGGATAAGATGCTTCACAGAGACAGATTCAGAGTGTCAATCAATGAGAGCATTCAAAGATGATGTCATAGGAACACTTTAAGAAGGATGAACAAGTCAAGTGTTAAATCAGTAAATCCTTAATTCCTAATGCAGAGCTGTACTTGAACATCACATGATGTTTCAGCAAATATGTGTTCCTCAAGAAAAACCTGGTCCTCGTGACTGAAAACACTCCTATTGGCTTCATTGCTATTTCACCCATGCAGGGGACAGTGAATCTCAATTCATTTTTTAATTGTCTCTGCATTTTCCTATGCATCAG
Source organism: Sula dactylatra (assembly GCA_013389905.1). Lineage (NCBI taxonomy): Eukaryota > Metazoa > Chordata > Aves > Suliformes > Sulidae > Sula > Sula dactylatra. The sequence goes on from WEKW01009152.1 coordinate 63,882, forward strand.
TCTAATAGTTTGTACATTTGTAGTCAGGATGCTTCGAAGTGACGTGGGACAAAAAGGCTCAAACTCCCTCTGGGTAGAGGATAGCATTGGTTTTAGCTCTCTGACACATCTCATTTGTCCCCCACGTGTTATAGAGTGAATCCAGGAAATGCAGACAGATTCCTGGTTTCTGCTCTATGTCTTTAGACCAATTTGACAATTTTATCAGACTTTGTATAGGTGACCACTAATCTGAGTGAACTTTGTTTTCTAGATGCCTAACTTGGAATAAATGGAGCTTGATTTGCTGAAATGGTGGGAGATCGTAATAGAAACTAAGATGAACAGAAACTTTGCTCTAAACATACAACACTGAAGATTCTGAATAAATCAGACATATGCATAGTTCAGAGCTTAGAATTGGTGGGCATTAGACAAATCTGTATGTACTTCTCTGTGCTCCAGGTTCAATTCTACAAAACAGAACTGGTAATGCAAGTGCTTAACAAAACAGTCTAAAGATACATCCATAGCACATATAAGACTTAGGAGAATGATAAGTTTTGTGATGAAAAACAGCCATAAGGAATTTTAAATCCTCTATTCAATGTAGGCTTTATATGTGTGCAGCAAATAAGGGACTGGTCCATACACCGCATATATACA
>WEKW01009154.1:6277-40553 GCA_013389905.1 Sula dactylatra
GGGAGCGGCGGCGGGCCCGGCCTTCCCCGGGGCGCCCTCGGGCTCCCAGGGTCGAGGTTTCCTGGTGAGACCTGCCCTGCGCCCCGCTAGTGACTGCCTTGGGCTTATAGCCGGGGGCAGGGGGCGGCCGCCGGCGCTCTGCGCTCTGACGCCTTGCAGATAGCCAGGGAGCATCTCGCCGGTTCTCTTTGCACAGGTCTTGCTTGCCTTGGTGCAAAATCTGGCTTTGATTATGAAGTCTGACTTGAGTTACCCTCGTGAAAGACATTTTCTGCATGTCATACAGGGATAGCGCAAGAGCTGGTTGTTTGCCTGTTTTCCTTTTTTTATTGAAGCGGTTTTAAGCCACTTTGCAAAGCATAAGATAACAGGAAAGCATATGTATCTTTTTCAGTTCTGAAAGTATAGTCAGGAAACCTTAACTCGCAGTGTTGCAGACTTAAGATTTGGTGTAACATCTACTGACAGTGGTTTGTCTGATAGAAGGTTGCAGGAGAACCTTGCAGTTGCATGCCCATCTCCTGTTTTGTCAAACAGAGCCTGAATTGCAGCTTTGCCTCATTATTGTGGCCTTTTCAATAAAAAACTAACAAACAAAAAAAAGCCTCAACCCATCACTTTGCCATAGTGCCACTGGATCTGCTAAGACTGACAGTCATTTCTGTTCCAGGATCCTCTTTGCAGGATCTAGATTGCTGTTGCACACCCAGGGAAGTTCAGTTAGCGGGCTTCTGGATGTTGGGTTGTAGGGGTGGGTATCTTTTTTTTGGGTCTGCTGTTGGACTATACGATGCTAAAGGCAGAATTATTATTTGCTTTGGTCTTGATTTCCTCCTTTTTAAAATGAAAATAATGAAATTTGCCTGCCTTTGGACATTCCTGTTGTGAATTGATGGTGGTATCCCATGAGAAGATCAAAGGGGCAAAATGCAGTGTAAGTCTTTGAATTGCACTCTAGACCCTGGTCTCAAGTAGGAGTATTAATACCCTTCTGGTCCAAATGTCACACAAGATAAGCCAGGTGTTGCAATGGGCGGCTCTATTGTTGAGTCATTGCAGAAGGTTGATCACAGTGCTGGGTTTTTGGTTTGGTGGTGGGTTTTTTTTTTGTTTGGTTTGGTTTGGTTTTTTTTCTCTTTAAATGTTGCAAGTAGTTGTCACACAGTAATGATGCTAGATCCCTCACCTTTGACTTTTTCCCTGTCTGCCTGCCATCACCACACAGTTTGCATGATACCTTAAGCTATTTCTCCAGAATGTGCAAGAAATAATTATTTAGTAGTTTCAGTCGGGCCCTGAATTCTGGTCACCTCATGAGAAGATTTGCTGAAGAAGTTACAGTGTAGCTGGATATACTCACAAGCTGTTGTTTCATTTCATATTAATGCTGTGCTTTTAATCCAAGTTTTATGTACTCCTGTAGTTATTTATGGAGTTCAGGGATTGTATGTGTTGGAGGAAGAAACGTAAAATACCCTTTGCTTCCCTGCTATGACTTTGCCTGGTATCTCTTAGCTTCATGTAAGATAACACTGGAAAAAGCAAGTTCAGTCCCTAGGGCTTGTCTGCCTTGGGAAATCTGGGGATAGCATAGAAAGTGGTAAAGGAAACAGAAATGGTTGGTTTTTTGTCTTGGAAAAACTGCTTTTGTACTGTGTGTCTTTTCCCTGTCTGCAGGCAGGGATCAGCTGCGAATGGAGAGCTATTAAGGCCCAGCTGAGGGGCACCCAGTTATCAGTGTTCCCCCCCTGTACAATGATACTTTTCACATGGGGTTGTGTCTCAGTATACATGATCTCAGGAAGCTGGTGATGACATTGTGTACCTGTGTGCACTGTCCCTTGTTAGAGTGGCGCCTTGTTTCTTTAAGCAAGCCTTTAATTTTCATATTTCAAAACTCCAGCAAATTTATTGGAAAGACATTTGCATCATTTCTTGTACTGTTTAAAGTATTACCGTGGAGGTTTTCACTTCACGTAGTGTCACTTTGTTTCTTTCTAATTAAAAGTTTTGGTTTTTCGAAGGGATCCCTCGGTTGGTGCTGCCTGACCAGTGAATCCTTTGAATACACCCCAGCAGTGGTCACACAGAACTAAGAAACTTAAACTGGAGGAGGAAAGATGATGTCCTTGGGCAGACCACAGAAGACAATCAGTAACCCGGTAACTCCCTGGTCATGTCAACAACTTTTCCCTTGGAAAACAAGACTTTGCTCTTTTGTGTCAATAGTACTTAATTAGACTTTGCTGTTTTGCGTCAATAGTTAGTACTTGTAGTGTTTTGCACAGTGAGGGGTGTTATTGAGTACACTTTGCATTGTTCAGGCGTTTGAGGAAGAATGTCACAGGTGACACTAGGAGCTGATGGTGTTTAGAAATTGTGCTTTGAAAAAATGGACACTTAATGCACAGGACTTCCAAAACAGGAAGGAAGTTCTGTTGGCCTTGGAAGGTAATCCATTTTCATCCACAGCTTATTGGATGTCTGGCGTTTTGCAGAATGTGCTGAATTGAAAGTGAAAATATGATAAGCAGTGTTCTCACTCCTAATTCTGTGTAAACACGGGCGGTGCCTGGCAGCCTTTGTGAAATGTTTTTTTTATTTTCTTGTGGTGCTTGTAACTTTGGTCTGAACAAATTAAACTTGGAATCTTTCTGATAGTTGATATCTTACCTTACAATAAATCCTGTTTTATAAGGAAGAGCTGAGCTAACATGATTCAGCCGTTGCAGAAGTGGATGTGAAGGAATGTTGTTTGCCTAGCTTAGCGTCTGGAGACTTTCTCTGAAAAGCTGTAGTATTCTCATGATCTGTGTCAATGGCCTGACACTGGCATGTGGCTAAAGGGGTGGGCTGCAGCTGTGCTTTTCATTGTATCTTTAAAAAGGTAGTTCCTTTGAGCCTGCAGGAAATAGTAATTTTAACATTCTGTGCTAGAACTCTTCAAAAATATTTAAGTCTGTAGAGTATCTATGTGGAACGTACAGTAGTGCAGATCTGCACAGGATTTCCTTATGTATTGCAGCTTTGCACTGATACACACCTGTGCCCTCAGTGAATGGTTATTCAATCCCACTATATATTCACTGTTTGAGAAGTGGATAGAGTTAGGGATGATGGGGGAATAGCTTCAACCTTCTTCAAAGAACCCAACTGGGAGGGGAAGGAAAGCTGTGTGGAGATGAACTAGAAGGTAGAAGGATTGAACTGTAAAAGGAAAGGGAGGATGATATTTGGTAAATGGGGACATTGGTGGGAAAGGAAGGGTGAAAAGGAGGATTAGGCGGCGTTCAGGACAAATAATCTGTATAAGGGAGAGAGTAAGAGTTCAGCAAGACTGGATGGCTGCAAGGGGACTGATGAGTATGATGGGTGACAAGACCAGGCTGGAGAATTTAAAGGGGTAAACTGGTGCCTCGGGGTCAAGAGTCTAAGGTGGGAATAAGGGTGAGTATTTGGCACTGGAATATGGAGGCAGAGTTGGGAAAGATTGTGCCAATGATCTCAGGAGAGCCTCCAGACAAAGCCACATGTAATCTGCTTTATCTGACCTTGCTTTGAGCAAGGCATTGACACCAGAGGTGTCTTCAAACCTCAGCCCTTCTGTGATTCTGTCACCGGTGTGATACTGCAAGATAAACTTGGTAGGGATGGAGGAGGGCAGGCTATGAAGATTTCACTGTTTCGGTGAATTGTTCCATGAGCAGCAAAACTTAAGAGCTTTATTATAGGTTTGAGTCTGAGACTTACTTCTTCACTGCTGTACTGTTCTGAATCATCCAGAAAATCCTGCTTTCCTCTTTATGCCCTTTAAGCCATCTGGCAAGAAACTTTGTCATGCCCCATCTGATGGGGCAGCTGCCTGCTACCCAGCAAGCTGGATGAAATCTGTGTTACCACAGTCCTTTCCTCTGTAAGATCATAATCTATCCTCTTGTTTTATGAAAACTGGCAGATATTAAAAAGAACTTGATCTTTGAGACCTCTCAAACTTGGTTGACATTGACCAGTTGGCTTCAGTGGTAATTTTTGGAAGTCTGGAAGAGAGGCAGGATGCTGGTAGATCATGTGATGTCATAAGCATTACTCTTAATAAATGAGGAAAAATTAGCAGAACATCTTGAGATGCGAGGAAATTACAGGCATATTCTGTGATGGCGAAGCCTCATTAAGACTGTAGTATCACACCCAGGAAATGCTCTATTATGGCCTTGCAGATTCCATGTCTAAACTTCTGAGGAGTTGGTGGGCCAACCTTCTTTTCTCTTAAATAAATGCATCCTTTTGAATGTAAAGAAATTGGTGGTTTTTTGGTTTTTTTTTTGTTGTTTTTTTGTTTTTTTGTTTTTTTTTTTTTGCCACAGCTTCTTTTCCAAGGGGAAATAACTTTGATCCACTAGAGTGGTTAAGTCCCAGCATCCCTGGCCTTTGTCTGTATATTTCCCTGGTTTGTCTTTGGAGACTGAACCAGTAATTTTTATTACTCTACTGCATTAATCAGAGCTACTACCCCTCAAGAGCAGTGTGTTGAAACTAAAATAATCAAGATATGTTTTTTCTTATTTATTATTCTTGTTCTCATTCTTTGAATAAAAATGAGCCTTTTGTGTACAGCTTGTCTATTAAGGAACCAAGCTACTACCAGTAAGCGGAGGGATTTCAGCCTATTTATTCTTTCACTTTTAACACTTAATTTCACATTTTGGTCCTCCTCTACTGCACCTGCATAAGGCAGTAAAAATACATGAGACTTAAAACAGCTGACCATTTGTGAGCTTATGCTTGAGAAGCAAGTTCAAGTCTGTTTTGCCTGATGTAGAAGACGACTGCAAATTTTGTGCAGCTGAGAAGGGAAGTGGAGAGGGCAGAAAAGCATGTATATCTACTGGCAGAAATGATCAATACTATGGATTTAGACAATTTTTGCTGTCATTCCCCCTTCCTGACAAATTCACAAGAATAGATGTCAGCAAACACATCTTCTTCTTCATATCTTCCTCTTTCGCATGATGATACATATATATTTAAAAAATCTCAACTTTTCCTTCTGTGGTCCAGTGTTCTATTCAGGAGTAGTATTTCCACTCTGTTCATTTTTGTTGTTAAATTACTGGAATTCTTGTTTGCAACTGGTGTTTCATTTCAAAGATATCCTAAAATCTTATGCACTGTTTCATAGATCAAGGATTTTTTTTGGGAGAAACCCAAAAAACAACCTTGACAGAAATTTTTGTCCATTAACCAGAGCAAATGCAACATTTGCTACCATTTACTTCCTTTTTCAATCTAAAGCACATGTGATGAGATGCAGGCTTATAGCTTTGCTTTCAGATCAGTCTCCTGTGACCTTGCACAGTTTTCTATTAAGGTGCTCCCCTTCCCTCCCTGAAATTCTAGGTGCACCAGCTGATGGTCAGGGTAGGGCTTCTGTCAGCATGGCTGAGCCTTTGCCAGAGTGCTGTGCTGGGGTGTTTGGGGCTTTTATTTTAACTGACACGTCCCCTCATATGGCTTAACAACTCCTATCATGTTGCCATTTCAGTTTAGGATAATGTGCATGTGTTACCATCTCCAGCTATTGATGTGGAACAAAAAATAGGCGGGCTTTGAGCCAGACAGCATACCATAGATACCATAAAAACTGAGAACCCTGAACAGGGTTATTTCAGTGCACCTTGCAGTTCTTAGCTCATTAGGATGAGGTATTTTGTTGTGTTTGTCGTGTGGTTTTTGCTAAGAAGACAATCTGTGACACAGTCTCTTCTTTTCCCGTCGTTTTCCAGAATGGAGCAAGAACAAGCAAAAAGGCAGCTGCTGTAGTCTGGGGTCAGAAGGGTTGTGGAAAGTGCCTGCTGCTACCAGCAAAGGGCTGATAATAGTTAGTCCTTGGCAATGGCCTAATTTGAAGTATATCATCTTTATACTCTATTAAAAGTGGGATAATAAAATATTATCACTCTTCACTTGAGAGCTAGGAACGGAAGCTGGAAATTTTAGTTTTAATTTTATCTGAGAAGCTTGGTTTTCATAGGTGAAAATCTGCTGGGTTTTTCCTTCCTGTTGTGGTGGGTATTTAGTGCTTTTCTACTGTTTCTTTTAAATTAAATGCTAGTTGTGTTTCTTTTAAAACTATTGAGGGGGGTTTTGCCTCCATCTTCCCCCCCCCCCTTTCTTCTAGGTCATTCCGTATGTTGGGACAATACTTGGTGGCCTTGTTCCTGGCGAGCTGATTGTGATACATGGGACTGTTCCTGATGATGCAGACAGGTAGTGGCTACAGTGTCACTTTTTGCAGTATGAACAAGAATGTAATGGATAAAATGTTTCCAGGGGTCCTACTCTGGTGGCACACAAAGGCTTGATCTAAATCCTTGCGATAGCATCGGAGTGAATACAGGTGTAAGTGGTTAATGAAAGCTTTGTGATGAGAAGTGGAGGATGAACTGATTTTTTCCTTTCTGCTGATCCTCTCTTCTCTCTTTTTGCTTTGCCTGCTTTGGCAATATTTTTCCCTGTCATAGCATATGTCTGCTTGACTGAAGAGGTTATCTGAGGCTAACAAAATTGGTAACAAATGTGTTGTGTGAAGGAATTAACTTAAGCTGGGATAAGGAGGTATGAACTAATGCATGTGCCCAGTATGGGGGTTCTGTTCCCTGACTTTGCCCAAGGTTCATTTGGTTATTCTACTGAAGATGATGGGAGGGAACATGGTGAACACAGTAAGTGAGGAGCTTACATGATATGAATGATGACCATTAAATAAATACTTAAATATTCATTGCAATAAATCATGGGAGAACCTTTCACAAAAGTGTACGAGTTGGATACATGTATGTTTGAGCTTTTTTTTTCCCGTTATCCAACAACACTCATTGCGTCTGCCTGTTCTGAGGCTCCACAGTAAAACACAAGTGTATCGAACTTTTAGGTGATTTCCTGACAGACCAAGCTGAATGTGGCTTGTCTTATTTTTATGATTAGGTTCCAGGTGGATTTACAGTGTGGCAGCAGCATAAAGCCTCGAGCTGATGTGGCGTTTCATTTCAACCCCCGCTTCAAAAGATCTGGCTGCATTGTTTGCAACACACTGGAGAGGGAAAAATGGGGCTGGGAGGAGATCACTTATGAGATGCCCTTTCAAAAAGGGAAGTCATTTGAGATTGCCATCGTGATTTTAAAGGATAAATTTCAGGTGAGTCTGGGATGATTCTTTATCCATACTCACTTGTCAGTCCAGTAAAAGAGAGGTATTATGTATACTTAAAATAAATAGTTGAAAGCCTTGGTTTCTCTCTTACCTAGGTATAGTCTAACTACATAAAAGTTTAGAAGCTTTTCTTTTCAGAGGTGCCAAGTAAATCAGACCTTTAATTTTGTATTGTTTCCCTCTAAGTTGGATGAGTAGGCAAGTAACTTCCTGCCATAGCTAACAGCTACTCCACCCTTCCCTTCGTATGTGCAAAGGGCTGACCTTAGGATAAACCTGCTTTGTGACTTGTGTAGGACAGTCCTCTTGGAGGACACACGTGAGGTATACTTGTCTTCCTTTGTTAGACTGCAGTAATAGATTCTATTAGATTGGTAATACCACATTGGTAAATGATCAGGTGATAGAAACAAGAGGTGTGAAATGCAAATTTTAGTGTAGGCAAATGAATCTCCCTCACGGTGATGGAAAGAGACTGAATAGTGGATGAGCTGAACTTAGTTGCTCTGAAATTTCCAGGATGCTCCCTGCTTCTGTACCAAACCAGTGTAAAACAGAGATACATGCATACAATTTGATACATGGCTGGTGTAATGTATGTTTAATACAATTTTCCTGTTTTGTTCCCTGTCTCTTTAGGTGGCTGTAAACAAGAAGCACTTGCTGCTCTACAACCACAGAATTAGCCTTGAAAGAATAGATACTATTGGAATATATGGCAAAGTGCAGATCAAAACTATAGATTTTGTTTCTAAAGTAAGTTATATAGGCAGCTGACTTGTTTGATTCCTTTTCTCTGTCTTGATAAACTACAGAGTAGGATTTATGGTGAAAAGGAAGTAAAGAAAAGCAGCTACACAGTCTAACTTGAGTAACAAGATTTTTTCCCCCTCCCTGCATTTCAACACGAGTCTCATGTGAGGATCTCTGTCTTCCCGTTTTAGTCTTGAGGTTAGGGGCAAAAGGGTCACAAAGTTCACAGCTTACAAGGTTAACAGGACAAATGGTATAAGAATTGATTGGATACTGGATCTAGGAATGAATTAGACTTTTTACAAATATTGCAGGAGCTCCAAAATGAACTCTCAGTATTCAGTGCTTCTAAGTGACAAGTTCAGCCACGGCTAAAACTTGTTGCTTGGCTTCCAAATACCAAGTTCAGCCACAGCTGGAACTGCTTGTGAATGAAACCCTGGTTTTCCTGCGAAAATGGCTGAATTGAGTGAAGTGATAAGTAGGAGTGTACGTTTATTTCTGGGGGGTGAGAAAAGGTGTCCTTTCTTGAAGACTTTGTGGCTTGACTTGCACTTGGACCAAACTGCAGTGAATTTAAAGTGAAGGCAGTGCTGTGCTTCCTCTCAGCTGCCAGTTCTGCTAGAGAAAGTAAACCAACAGGGAGGAGTTGAATAACATTTTCCTCTGTGCAGAAGGAGAGATCCTTTTGCTCTGGAAGGGTGAGAGAGAGCAGAGATGGAAGGTGATAAATTCCAGGGAGATACAGAAGGTGAATGCGTTTTCCCTTTCTTCCTGCCCCTCACTAAGCAGCCTACCTATTCCTGTGTAATATTCTGGGTCTCTTCTGCCCCAGCCTCACTACATTGTGGGCAAAGCTTGGGTCTTTTGCTGCCAAATGTCAGGTCTGACTCAGGTCAGCAGACTAATAACTGTGTTGATAGAAGGTGGAGATTTGGGCCTGAAAGAAATGGGGTCTAAGCTTCAAAGGTGTGTCTACTCACTGATCATTTGCAAAGCCTATGTACAGACTCTTAGGAGCCCCATCACTTGGCCTTGGGCATATTGCCAGAATAACATTACTTCAAAGCTGTTTGAATCCTGTTCTTGGAGGACTGACTCCAAGAAGAGCCTGGGGGCAAGCAGGTGCTGTGGGTTGGTTTCTGTCACAAGCACAAAACAAAACAGAGTTGCTTTAGTCTGTGGTTGCTGATGCTGTATCCTTGGGGGAAGAAAGGAGAAGGGTGATTGTTTTGTTTTTGCTGCTAATATACTCTCCTGAGGAGGAAGAGGGAGGCTTGTATTGAAACAAACAAGCTGAAGACACAGTCTGCCAGAGCTAGGCTGGAACTCTGTCTCTGTGTGGCCATGTTACTCATCTGCCCTTCCCATGGGAAGGGACAGGGATGCAGGGGGCTGCTTAGAAACCCAAGGCCCTCTGCACGGACCTGCCCTGCTGGTATTCCTACTCCAGTGAGGAAAGCTCAGTGGGTACCCTTAGATGCTAAGGGGTTAACCGTGCTCTGACTGCTAAATAAAGATTCAAACTGTAATGAGGTGGTCTTTAGAAATCTCGATTTGGCTCCAGCAATTGATCTTCAGGACTTTTCCTTGGTTTGTAGGGGTTTAGCTGTCTTTCTTTACCATAGCCCTAGATTTCCATGCTAACAGTTCACCCTTCAAAGCAGCACAGATCCTTACGTGGTTTTAAACCAACTTTATGTTAAAGTTCCATGATGTTAGCAGTGACATCTAAATATCTCTCTCTCTGCAGTCTTTACAAGCCTCTCAGCTATCGTCTCTAGGAATAACAAAGATAAACACAGAAAATGTACGTATGTTTGTAAAAGGTTAAATGAATCTCCCTGTTGTCTGATAAGCTAGTTAATGTTGTTTGTTTTCTCTTGTAGGGGGAAATGCCAGATGGCTCACAATTTGTAAGTATCTCGTGTAGACTTGTGGCAAATGTGAAGAGTAAAAAAAAATCGAAATAAAAACATCTCAATTATTCATGAAAAAACATGCACAGAGCAAGGGAATTAAGAACCTACTGGGAGATGATTATCAGGAGGTTTGTAGAGAGTAATCCTCTTTGCTGCTGCTAGTAAAAGTGAGGCTATTTGTTAAATCATTTGGAAAACCCAAAAGATAAACACAGCATCCACAGCCATAAACAGAAATAAAAAGTGAGGTACCTGAAGTTTTAAAGTGTCAAATCACATTAAAAACTTCATTCAAATAAGCATACTTAGTTTTCTCTGCCTTAGAGAATACCCACAAAGCAAAAGTATTCTGCAGTCATATTATGCCAGATGGCATTATGTTAATGTGCATATTTCAGAACCTGTCTGGCTGCATCTTCCTCTTGCTGACAGATCCATGCTTACCCTATATACACTTCAGGTGGCTGGATGTAAGCATCGCGCCTTAGGGTTGGAACTTGCACCCAGCTAGCATGGAGCATAGACAGGGTTGAGTGCTCATCTTTTTGCAAAAAGCTGTGCAGGTATCCAGGCTGGAGCAAGGACCATGCTCAAACTGGGAAGGGGTTGGAAGCCAGGAATATATACAAATAGAATTTGTGGAGAAGGTGAAGTTGCAGTGAGTGCCATGATTTTAGTTGCCTTGTCACTTGACAGTCTGCTTTCTTCAGTCGTCTTTTCAAAACCAAATAACATGCAATATTGTCATTTGCAAGTGGTGGATTTCAACAAAAAAATAAAGGTGAAGTACTTCTCCATTCAATCCTTTTCCCTGATCAAAATAACTTCTAACACAACAACAACAACAACAACAAAAGGCAAATAAAATACTTTCACTATCTCGTTATGAAGTGGTGCCAGGAGGACAGAACACTCGGTGACCCTACTTCTAGTACTTATGCAACTATGAGACCACACACCTAGCATGAGTCTTATTCTTTAAAGCATAACTGAAGCTTTCAGACAGGAGAGGCAAGGATGTCTGTATCTGAATAATTGTGATACAAATTTAAATTAGTGCAGGGAGTTTTGTGCTTACTTTCCCCCTGCCCCTGGTCCTTCCACCGTTAGTGTTGGCAGAAGTAGTTGTAAATAATGTTTATTTTGAACCCAAGGTGGTAGTCTAAAGAAAAACCCAACACATTGATACATTTATCTCAGTGTAACTTTTCCGCTATAGCATTAGTATCCCTGAATATGTTGGTAGAAATAACTTTAGCTGTAAGTGCAGATTCATAATTGTAGGCCAAATTTCTTACTGCTGTAGTAAAGCTTAGCTTGTATATTGAAAACGTTAGTCACAGTCAAAATTTTTACTGGTGGTGTACTTCCAGGCAGTTCCTTCAGTTGTGAAACTTGATACTGCACTTCGTCCAGGATGCACAGTTGCCATTAAAGGAGAAGTGAATAAAAACTCAAAGAAGTAAGTGTTACTGAATTTTTCTGCTATTTAACTGAGCTACTCTTGAGAATGAGTAGGCTTTTCCATTGTCTCAGTATATTCTTACTCACTTGCAACTTTGCATCTGGAATCACGTGAAACTGCAGCGCAGTTTTCTCAGGAGCCTGCAGGATACCGCTTTAGAGAGAACTTAAAAGAGCAGCTCCATTGTGAAAAGTGAACATAAAACCTGAGTGTCTTACCTACTAAGTCTGCATCATTCACGAGATTGTGTGTCTGTTCAGGGTTTCCATTGTGCAAGGCATGTGAGCACACATGTACAAAGAGAGCTTTTATTCTGAAGAGATCCAAGAGTAAGGGAACTGGCAGAAGTAGGTGGAAAATGAGTGAGTTACATGAGTTGCCGGTGTGCTGAAATGCTGCATGTTACGTTTCTCTGAATGCTTCTCGGATGGCCTTCTTGGGGATTGTATAAGCATGAAGATGCCTCACTGACAGCAACTGAGTGATTAAAGCTGGTAGGGGAGTATGAGCTATAATTTTGATAGCAAATTAGGAACAACAGGTTGCAAAGACGACATTTTCCCCATGTGCTTTAAAGTGGGGGGTAAGGACAGTGCAACATGGTCAAAATGGAGCTAAGGAGATGTCTATGCTTCAGCATGCCCTTTGCTTGAGTGGTTTTGGCTCTGCAGAAACATGCCTAAAGATGAAGCAATTATGACTGATTATGAATCAAATGATGAGAAGCATGCTTTTTACACTGTGTGTACTCCTACTTCCTCAGAGTACATATCTTCACTACAGCTGAGCAGCACACTGAGTTTGTATTAATACTGGAACCCAGGGTCTAGCAATCTCATTAACAACGTTTGAATGGACTTTAAATTGGACAGGATAATTAATAATTAGATAGTTGCATTTGTATTCCTACTTTTGGCTTGAAAAGCTTATTAGCAGATTTCAAGTGCTGAATGTACCACTTACAAGCATGAAGAGGCTTTTGGGTGTTAAAGTGTTGCAGGTTGTCCGTTCTCTGTGTTTGTGCTTTTAAACATATAGATTTTTATAGAGCTTATAAGTTATTTAATGTCTTTCACTCAGTTCACACAGTTGTAGATGTTCCTTTTTCTCGGTGAAGAAGACTTCATAGCTTGGAAGTGCGGCTGTCGCTATATTTCATATCTGGACTAAGCAATTCTAGGCTTCTCAAAGGAGGGAGATAACCTGACAGCTGGAGCTGATTTGGGGGGAGGAATATTTCTTCTTCAGATGCAGTGAGGTCTTTGCCACTGTTTGAAGCATTCATTTGAATTTCGATGACTCTTCCCTCTGATCACTCTTCTCCAGAGCTCCCCTTTAGGAACTATGTGTTGTGGACATTTCTGAGATTGCAGGGTATTCATTCAGCTTGGTAAATAGCATGGACTGCTGTGTCATGTTTAGAAACCCTTGGTATAGTAAACTTTTAAAAAATATCTTCCAGCTTTACGATAAATCTGAAAACAAGTGACTCAAAGGACATTGCCTTACATCTGAATCCCCGAGTGAAAAATAAAGTTCTTGTAAGAAACTCGTACCTTCATGACAGCTGGGGAGAAGAAGAAAAGGAAGTTGCCAACTTCCCTTTCAGTCCAGGGATGTACTTTGAGGTAAGATTAACTGAAACATAGCATCAAACTGGTAGTTCTGCCGAAAGGATTAGCAGTGGTGCTTAAATGTCAAGTCACTAATACAGATTTAAATAAAACTGCCATTCCTGCATTTCAGTGTCTTGGGAATGTTTAGGATTAAATGGGACCATAGGGAGCAGAGGTTTGACTTGGTTTTAATGACAGGTTTCTTTTTAAATAGTTGCAAGAATTCGGTCTGTGCTCAGAACGAATTTTAATTGAATTGAGTTGGACTCAATGATCCTTATGGGTCCCTTCCAACTTGTTATTCTATGATTCTATGAAATTTATTGAAGTTCCACTTTTTTAAGTGTTTCTTCTGCATGAAACATTCTTTGTAACAGGAGCTTACCCAAGTCTAGGCTACATCATGAGGTTGTTTTTCATGTCTTACCTGAGCTTAAAACTTAACTGTTTCTCTTCTTGCTTTTCAGCTGATCATTTTCTGTGAGGCCCACCAGTTCAAAGTTGCTGTTAATGGTGTTCATACTCTGGAGTACAAGCATCGTTTTAAACAACTTGACAAGATCAATGTAGTGGAAGTCACGGGAGATGTTAAACTGTTAGAAGTGAAGAGCTGGTAGTTCTTTTCAGTCAGTACTAAAAGAATTAAACGTCTTCTAATGACAGTGCCTCCTTGTCAAGCACAAACAGGTGCTGATTCATGCTGAGCCTGCCTTTATCTATCTAGGTTTCTGTGTCTGCCTCTCTGACTTAGGTGAGTACCAGAACTGCTGCGAGATTAAATCCTCCTCTAGTTTACAGTATCCTGGCAAGCTAAGTAAGTGTTTGCTCAGATAAGTCTCCTGTATTACTGAACCTAGCAATATGAAAATGTTTCATCATCCTGTGTCTAACAACTGCATGCGGTATGTTTAAGATAAACTACTGCTTGGCTTTCCTTGATAGCATACGTTCAATATTGTGAAGTAGAAATGAGACTGAAATAGGATCTGAAGCTACAGTTGTCGACCCCGAAAGGGACATTGATAATTCATTTAAAATAGAATTATGAACTATACTCTTTTGCTTCTTAGTTTATATTAGCAACTATAACCTTTTTCCTGAGGCTAGATTAAGCAAGCAGTTGACCCATCAGTTCTAGGAAAAGGCATGGAGGAATTTGATCTTACTTCTTAGCTTGCTGCTGCAGGCTAACCTCTGACACTCACGGTCATGTCACCTCCTGCTTATAAGTGGCTTAAATCAAATATACAGCAGCATTTCTAGCTTTTCGTCTTCCAAAGTGAAATGAATGAAAATGATTTAGCTGGTTCCAATTGTGTGAACTTTTGAAAGCTTGTTCGATCTGAAATGGCTCCTGAGTTGAGATTGCTCAGGGACTGAAGTAGATGACTGTGTTTTTCATCTTTTAAAAATGCGTGAACCCAGGTACTCCAGGGAGGGTTTCAGCTGAGACTCGGATACTCATCAGTGACATAGAGAATGAATGCTTTTTCAGTCTTGTATTAAAGTACTGTCTGTCTGAAACAAGCTGTTCCTATTCAATCAGTTTTCCATACAAATGTCAGTCTTAATTTTTATACTCTTTTTGAAAATAAATTGCTACTGGCTGTCGATACGAGCTCCTATTTATCTTAACAGCTGCTAAAAGAGTGAAGCAATTTAAAAAATAAGATGTACTCTAAAAGACTGTTTAAGATAAATTACCAGATTTGATGTATAAAAAGCATAAATAAAACCACTTGTGAACTCTGCTTTTCTCCAAGGTAGCTAAGAGGCCATGATCCCTTTTGGGTCTATATTTTGTCTTGTTTTGCTTATTATCTTATGGGTATCTCCAAGGTGGCACAGCGATCCTGACTGGAGGACTATTTCCACATCAAGGAGCTAGCAATTCACAGACCAGTTAACTTGAGTAGGCCCAGGCCTCTGCTGTGCTGGCGTGGCGTTCAGGACAGCGTTGTGCTGTACATACCACCGGCTGCAGGATAAGCTTAGCTGGCTGAGTGTAATGGAGGAGCTGGCAGGCAGCTCCCACTCAGTCATGGCAGTTACACCACCTGTGCGTCCTTGCCTTTTTCTAAGAGTTCAGCAGGAAGTTCTCATGTGAACATCCTTTTTGTTTGACAGCAGAAATGATTAACAGTTGTTTTCTTTTAAGAAAATCCTGTAGGAGCATGAATGGGGTAACCTTTCTGCAGACAAGATCTGCATGGCATGTGGCACATTGAACGGAGGCCCATTCCAAGCACGCCATGGGATGCAAGATTATCTTCTTCACAGAGTTAGTTCTAACCAGTTGTATTTTAAACTACTGCCTTTCTTACTAGCAGTGTATTGAGCCAGCATCTCCTGGTGCAAAACAGGTGGTGAGTTTTGTGGTAAATTCATTAACATAGCAAGCAATTTATTCTTGATCTTTAAGTGAGTAAGAAGCTAATTGGTAGCAGTCTTTAAAAACCAGCTTTAGGTCCTATATGAATCCTAGTTTTTTGTAACTTCATTTCAGTATCTTCAGGGAGTTTACTTTTTACTTCACTAAAAATGACAGAAAAGCAGATTCTCAGGATTGCAGTGCATGGGTCCAGTGAGTACCATGTTTACATTGTAGCACAACAGCCCCTTCACGGGCGGAGTAGTAACTGCATACCCCAAGCACAGTGGAATTCAGTGAGTATCACATGTTGTTGCTCTGTGCCGAGCTATCAGAACTTGCTTATAGCTTGCTCCAGTTTCCCACTATTAAGAAAAGAGCAGCTAAGAAAGAGTTATACAATAAGTCCCCAGACCATCCAGAAATGATAAAGCCAGATTCTTATAACATTTTATTAAAAAGTTAAGATCTTAGCTCTGATAAAAATTAGTATGACAGGTTGCCTGTAACACTTGCATGTGTGAAAATAACGTGATTCAGACAAAATCTGAAAACAAAGGGGATAAACTTAGAAGTAGCTTTGGAGTGGTTCTCCCAAAATGACTTCCAGCTGTTGAATTGTCTTCTGACACTGCTGTTCAACTTCTTCACATTCATCTAGAAGAAGAAATAAAGCAGGAGTTAAGTAGAATAGTGATTACAAAGCTACCCTAGGAAGGCTTCATCACTCAGCAAGGCTAGAAATGTCTTAAAACACCAGGTATGAAATAATTATTAAAAAATATTTTGGCACTGACTCAGGACTTAGGCAAATTATTTCTACTGTAACACTGATCTAAAACATTTAACTGGGGAGATGTGAACAGGCTATAACACTGAAGAAACTACCATAATTTAACTGAATGGTAGGAGAGTGTTGGATATAATCCCTTTTAGTTTGCATCCTGCGTGGTTTAAGCTACCATATACCAATTCATAAGATTTATAGCAATTAGAGCAATCATTCTGTCTGCATCTTTGAAATAAGTGGCCCTTATTCTTTTTTTTTGTCATAGGCCAATTGTCTGCCTTCGCTAATGCCACTTTAGAACATTACCTTCCATGAGCTCAGCTAAGAATGGAATAGATTCTGGTAGCAGGACTAGGTAGTTCTCCCTCAATTTTTGTGCAACTTCTACCAACGCAAGCAGAGCAGCAAATCGGACCTAAAACAAAACAATCTTTGTAAGGAAACAAACATTACAGTATAGTTCCCTGTTTTCTCCCCTCACCTTCCTTCCATGTAAGTTTGTAAACTAGCTTTCCCTACTGAAGGGAACTAGTTTTAAGCTAATTTAAATCTCAACATCTGGGTTAAGATCATGTCAAAGGAGAAACAGGTTGCAAGAAGCAGGTATGTTGCTCAAAGTTATTTGATATCATGGTCTTCAGGTCTTTAACTTTCTGTTACAATGCCATTCTGTTCCACTGTATCAGAAGGACTTAGCTCAGTACAATGGAAGACCGAATACAAATCACCTGTCAAATAGGAGAGTCTTGACAAAACTATATAATAAACAGGTCTGAAGGTTGATAAATAACTGTCTTCCACTTCCCCTTCTAAAGTGCCCCTTTCTTCATACACAGACAGGTTAGGTCTTATTCCAACAGCTACCAAATCTTTAAAAAAAACCCAAACCACACGTGGAAGACGTCCACTCATGGAGTACTGACTGCGTACAGTAAGAGCACAACGCCATGTTGTATACACCTCTCTAGAACCTGGGAGTAGCCTAGTACAATATCAGTATTTGAATTTAGGCTAGTGTTTTAGCAATGATTTGGCTGAATCCACTTCTGTTTTTTGGGGCACTCTTCCCATTTTCTAAGGCAACAAAGAAAACCACTTCAAATTCTGATAGCTCCCAACCTTAGGAGAGGTGTGCCTCGTTTTCAGAAGGATGTGGTAGTTCAGCGGTTTCCAAAGTGAATCATCTGCCATTGCCACTGAGAACTGAGCTATGCAGGGTATCAGGTGTGCTGTCACTCTTTCCTGGAACTTCTCGTCTCCTCCAAGCGTGTTTTCTAGCTGTGGAAGTAAAAAGCTTGTCAAACAGATCCAGGCTCAGCTAAACCCAGCCAAAAGCACTTCTAGCTTTGGTTTTCAGGTACTTAAGAGTTAAGTCAAAGAACATCAGTGGTCTGCAAGAGCTCAACAACAGGCATGAACCTTATGGAATGCGGATGTTTTTAGAAAGAGGATGAAAAAGTTAGTAATTCAGAGCCTTAGGCAAAGCCCAAAGGCAATGAATCATTTCCTCCCTTTTTGTTGAGGGAGAGGATTGAGGCCAGATAGTAAAAAAATAATAAATAAATCTTTCGGAGGGGAGGGGGTGGACAAGGAAACAGCTATAACTTGGTTTTTTGGTGTTTGTCAATACCTGATCGACCAGAGGCATCATCAAGGTTTCTGCTCTTTCCTTACTCAGGAACTTCTGGGTGTCAAACAGGAAGAGCTTGTGCAGACAGTCCATGGTGAACTGCAACAGTAGACAGCTCTTTTCTGTGCTATTCTCAGAATCAAAGAAAGCTTCATCTACATACAGTCAAGGAGAAGCAAAAAAAAAAAAATGATCAAAACATTAAAATACAAAACTTCCCCACAAGACAGAAATATTGTTAGTTTGTGAATATAGCTAAAGGATGTACTACAATAGGAATTACATACTCATCACTCAGAACAATAAAGCGGATGCAACATGTTATCTGGCTTTTGGCTAATGCCCTAGCAGGTCTGCCACTGCTGTTACAGTCAGTTGGGGATAAGAGAATAGCCACTAGGCTGTAGGAAAAGTGCTTGGCCATACCTGTGGAGATGGAGAATTTGTTCAGGTCGCTACAAATAGGATGGGCAAATATAGTTTCCCATACAAAAAAGTAATACCTATTTTTGCCAAGAAAGCAGAGGAGTCTGAGTACACCAGGTAGCATATGAGAGAAGTCAGTGAATGAAAAAAAAAAGAAAAAAGAAAAAAACCCCAAACAGAAACAAGTCACTCTCCACACAATTTCATTCTCATGGAACTCACTGGGACTGACACTGAAAATTTGCATGTGGTCTCAACTTTGTAGTGGCAGCCCAGAGCCCACGGATGAAAAGTGTCCTTTGGTTCCATGAGAATAAGAAAGATGCCTTATTTATGAGAGAAAGAAGAAAGAGAGAAATGAGAAGGATGTGCTGTGAAGTAAATCCTATAAGACTAAACTTTCAGCAATAATTATTAACCTCTTTCAGCAATTAGAGTTAGTCTGCCAATGCCTCTCTGTAGTTAGAAACTGAACACTTACCAGTTTTAGAAATGTTGACCTGGTTCAGTGTCTCAGCAAATGACTTCACTAAATGACCAGCAAACAGGGTGAAGAGACCCTTGAGCTTGTCTGCAATGCAATCTGCTATTCGGTGGAATGTCAGCAGTCTGTCTTTTAGGGTAGACTCTGTTTTGGACCAATCAAAGAGCTGAAAGTGAAAGACAGATTAGCTCTTTCCTGTGTCCGTGCACTGGAAAAGAGAAGTATGCTGATCCAGATGAATTATATTTAAACTTCCTACCTTGAAGAAGAGGGGTCTGAAAGAAGCCTCAGAAAGTTTCATAACCATACTTATTAGACAATCAATAATGTAAGCCTCTGTCTTACCAACTTCCTCCAAATCATCCTAGAAAAATTAGAAAACATAATTCCAAGTTTGAAATATAAGAATTTGAGCTTTCAAAGCACATTTTAATTTTGTCTGTTTCAGACTAAATACCTAACAATAACATTTTCTACCCCAAGAAGAATTCCACAACCGAATATTTGATACTCAGAATTTCAGAGCATATATGCAATGGAAACTACTAATATTTTTTAAAACAAATAGAATTAGCATGTAGAGGTTGAACTGCCTCTGCTCATCCCCCTAAACAAGCCACCTGGGCATGCTCTGTTCGGAAGTCCAGGGCTTTCATGAAAAACGCCGTCAGCTCAGACTGATGGGAGATCAGGTGCTCCTTCTCCATACCAACAATGTGCTCCTTCAAAATGTTCATAAGGGGACGCAGGCAGTGCTGCCAAAACAAAAGCAAAGCAATGCAAAGGCAACTGTGATACTGACAGTAACTGAGAAATGTAACAAGGAAATTGGATTTTTGCACTTCACACATTTACTCATTAAAATACTGTTGATAAAGAAACTTTTTCCTGTACTTTTTGGGTGCTTAAGTTAGTAGGATTCCTGAAAAGAATTGGAGAGGGTCTCCTCTCTCCAGTCCCAGAGATACCAGTTAAGTCTGAAAGGATTGCACCTAGGAGACGGGAGCAAAGCCTAGATGAAAATGATGACTCAATTCCTAGCAGATAAAGCAAGGCCTTTATGAACGGGATGATCTCTCAAACATTCATCATCTAACATGCTAAGGACATAAAACTGGTGCATTTCTCCCAGGTCTAACTTTCCTGAATCACCATTGCGGTACAAAAGAAAACAGAGATATATAAAGACTGTGCTGGCGTTGGCTGGGATGGAGTTAAGTTTTCTTCATAGCAGCTTGTGTGGTGCTGTGTTTTAGATTTGTGACCAAAACAACGCTGGTGACACTGGTGTTTTAGCTATTGCTGAACAGTGCCTGTACAGTGTTAAGACTTTGTTTCTCACTCTGCTGCCCCAGTGAGTAGGCTGGAGGTGGGCAAGAGGTTGGGAGGGGACACAGCTGGGACTGTTGAACTGAATTCTGCACTGCTCATTTCTTTTTTTCCTTTCTTTCTTTTTAACCACAATTCAAAAGAATGAAAAAATCCTTACCTTCTGCGTATTTGCCACTTCACTGTAACACTTTGTAACTGCAGGCAAGAGTATTCGGGGAGCAAGCCTTGTAGCTAGGATAGTTTTCAATGATGTTACACGTAAGCTTATCTGGGAAGAAGGACCAAACTCGACCACAATCTTTTCCAAGTGGACAACCTGTCAGGAAATCCAACAAGTTAGGCATACTGAAAAAACTCAAGAACTTACTTTACAGTAGTTGTCTGTTCCAAGTGTCAGATGGGAATTTTGCTGTTTGCACCACTTGGAGAACCTTATGATAGGATGTCTGTGTAGGGAGCTTTGCTGTTGTCAGAAGACAAACACTGAAAAAACGCGCACGTCAGCGGCAGGGGGTCAGAATTACCCTACTGGAGTGTTAGATACACACATTTGATGAAATCATGGATATTACAGAATGATCTTTCAGGATTCATCTACCTTTCCAAAGAGGCAAATAACAACCTACCAGAGGGAGGAGCAGGAGACACTCATATTCTGTATCATCTTAGTTATCTGCATAGGAAGGTGAGTAGAAAACTAACATGTTACAACCTTCCACGTAGTTGGCACACACTCCTACTTCAGTTGTAGAGAGAAAAAAGCTATCTCTGTAGCTTCTTCTAGGAACTGGGCAGATCCTGTCCCCCTTTACATATCTGTAGGAGTCAGATGGCTCACCTGCAGCAAGCAATCCAGAAGATAAGGACTAAGGAAGTGTGGTAATGTTTCTGCAACCTTCAGCAGAGCAGTAACAGCACTCAACAAGTAAATCTCATTGGAGACCAGCTCCTTCTTATTTTTTAAAGTCTTCAACAGTGCTGGCATCAGCCTGTGAATAGCCAAGCAAAAATACAGAGAGGTGAAACAACTGACAATTTGGAGGCACATTTCCAGTCACATAAATCCATCTGTTAAGCCTGCAGGGACAATTTTCACGTGAATTTTTATGTGTGTATTTAAGAAAACTCAGTATTCTGGGCTATTCTGCTGTATTTCATTTTTTCAAAGCTAATGAAGGATATTAGGTTTAGAATCACAGAATCATGGAATGGTTTGGGTTAGAAGGGATCTTTAAAAATCATTTAGTCCAACCCCCCTGCCACCAGCAGGGCCGTCTTTCACTAGATCACGTTGCTCAAAGCCCTGCCTTTAGTGTGAAGATTTAATGACAATAAGAAACTTATATTTGTAATGAGATAGAACAGCCTTAAAAGCAACAAGTTAGATGCTTGAATTCTTCAACAGGGAGAATAAAATAATGTAACACACAGGGTTTCCAAATGTACAGGTTCTCACGTTTTTGAACGCAATCTGTTTTACAGTAAAAATACAGAATATGGTCTGACTCTTCTAAAGCCATAAAGACTGCCTCTCCGTAAGGAACTCTGCTGATCATAAAGCTCTTACAATTTCCCCACTAGCTTCTTAGTTCTACAACCGGAAAGCACTACGAATACCTTTATTCTTATCCACACAAAACACACACATGGGCAGACTGCCACTTGGCCTTCATCAGCATCCCTTCAGTAATGCATTTTAGTTTAACTAATTCCTGCTGCAGCTGGTTCTGTTAAAAAGAACCCAACAGTACCTTGGAAGCTGAGGTATTGCTTGGGCTTTCAGTGTACAGGTGACCTCAGCTATACAGAGCAAAGCACTTCCCATCACATTCTTTTCCTCCTTCTCAGAAGAAATGAGATCAATGGCAGTTTTCAGAACAGGTACGAATGGCACTGGATTTTCTGTGCCAAAACCTTTGCAGAGCAGCTTGAGGCTGAACAAAGCAGTCTGCCTGTTGATGGCTTGCTCCTCCTCTTCCTCCTTTCTTTTACACTGCACAATAGCAATGAGCTCAGGAACTAGCTCTAAGAGCTGCAGGATCTAAGAGGACAAGAGAACACACACATTAGACTTACAATTAGAAACTCAGAACCTGCAAGGTAACTATGGGCGTGCAGCTTATGTCTCACTACTCAAGAGCTGCCTGCCAGACTTGTGCCTGATGTATTTACATAGAGCAAACCACTTCTACATCAATCTCCCTCCGGGTACTTCTGCTAAAGGAACCAAGTTTAACTGCTTCGCCTCACCTGGCTCTTCTGCCACCTTGTGCGCTGCTGCACCTTATTGTTCAAAAGGTCCATCGCCTTACGTCTCACAGATGGGAGCTGATTCATCATTAGTCCCCTAATTACAGGGATGAATGTTTCTGTTGGCAATAAGGCATTGACCTACAAGGAAGCACAAACAAAACAATCGCATAAACACTCTTCCATGCACTGTGCCACAGTAAACTCCAAATAAGACAGGCAAACTCTATTCAACTTCCTGTGTGGGTTTCAGGATCGAAGAAGAGAGGACAGGCTAGTAATACTGTATCTGAGGCAAGCAAAAGAACAAAGCAGGTTCCAGTTACAGTACCTCATGTATGTTCACTGGCTGCTAACCAGCCATTATCCACTAGCTCCGAGATTTCCTCAGCAGTTCCTTTGGTCTACCCTACTGAGCTATCTCTCCTTACCCTGAAATACTGCTGGTAGTGCTCTGTGCACATACATCACAAAAACTGGAATATGCTTCACAGGAAAAAAAAAAAAAAATCCAAGCTGTGCAAGACGTATGCTCCACAGCACGCAATGAGATAGCCAGTCCAATTCTACAAATATAATTCTGATTAGAAAAAGATCAGAAAGAAAAGCAAAAGGATTTTTTTCTCCATTTAAAATCATGTAGAAATACACAACAGTTCCCTTAGCGTTAGTTAAATCATTTTATGAGTTAACAGTGAGAAGTGCTGCCAAAAGATGTTCTTCTCCACCAGACAGATAGTGAAATGACTGCTTCCAGCCAGTAGAATACTCACTAGAGGAAATAAGCATTCCTGACTTTTTTTTTCTGGTTGTTCTGTCTAAGCTGTTAGCTGTAGTTCTTAAAGTTGTTAGATGAATTTAAACAACGATGTACCAGGTTGCAGACCATCCAATAAAGATTAGTACTAATCCAACAAAAAATCCTACAAAGGTTATAACCATATTAATAAGCAAGAGCAGTTATTTCCCACTGCTAACATGAGGACTAATGAGACATACTTTGTCCAGCATATCATAGGACTTGTTAAGCAGAACCCTCCAAAATTTGGCTGTTGGCTTGTCCACGTTTCCTTCCACTGAAGACGCCACAGTGTTTATATAGTGAAGAACTTTTTCTAATAGCCTAGATGGAAAGGAGGCATCTTTTAGTAAGTAACAAGGACACTAAAGAAGTTGACTTTATTACTGGAAAGCATAAAATTTCACATAACAGCAACAATAAAAGAAAATGAAACACCTAATGGAGAGACTAGCAGATCACATCTACATAGTAACAAAGAGCTATGGCAATAAGGACAATCACGTGCACATTAACAAAGTCTAACTGGTACCCCCAAATTAGCATCTACATACAACAGTCGTTCTACTTAAGAACTCTTACTTTAAAACAAAAACAATCTAGGAAAATGTAGATGTTTAAAAATGAGCATTTAAGGAACAGAGCATTTAAAATAAATCCTACACCCTTTTTCACTTAGAACAAACTTAAAGTTAAGCCTCCGCAAAAGAAACCCTCAATTTTGCATCATTGGCTGTTATAGCCCAATGACTACAACTGTGATCTGTGATTACTGGTAATTTTCTTACACCAGTATAGGGGCACCTGTGAGTAATGATGTTTTTCCCCACAAATGAAGCGGTATGTTTTGCTAAAAATCTGGAATTCTTTTAGAGACTCCATCATCAATAGCACAATAGTTATAGCCAAGTATGTAAATAAACACTACCAGAAATACAGAAAGAGTGGATATGGGTAGAGCAATCTTTCAGAAATAAAAAACTCCACATCATATTAAAAAAAAAAAAACCAAACCAAAACTCAAGTAACTTGCACATAATAAATATTTCTTGTTGCTGAGGTCAACATTAAAAGTATCCTTGGGGAAAAGATATTCTAATGAGACTACACTTAAAAAATATTCCCAGGTTGCAGAAAAAGCTAGAAATAGGAGTAGTAGAGCAGATTTAAAGCATACCTCTGTTCCAACTTCTGCAGCTTTTCTGTTTCTTCACATTCAACTATCTGGTTTAAAAAGGAAGAATGAAAACGCCAAGTGTGAAACTTACATCTACTCATTAAGTTAATATCCCAGTATATGCAAATTTGTTCTGAACAAAATGTCCACTAACATGGTAACTATGAGTTCCCCATATTTGCACTTCAGCCATCATTCTAGAAGAGAATCTGAGAATCTTAGGCAATGCAGTCACAGTAGCAAATACGTTTCATGCTGGTGGATGATGCTCAGTTGAAAAACTGGGAACTACTTCCAGCTAGAGCTGCAGCCTAAAATTTGTACCATTTATTTTGTCTTTTCAGAGTTAATAGTATGAGTCCCACACCAAACTTGGGGTTATACAGACTGCGAGTGAAATCCCAGACTCCATTAAGCCAGTGAGAATCCACTGGGACCAGAATTTCACTTCGTTACCTATTCATCAATCACACAGAGTCTATCTGGAAAAGCCTTATAAAAAATAATTAACATTATTAAGAGGTTTCAAAACTGTGTCAATGAAAGTGTCAGCAAGATACACTGGACCAGGTATTCTTTCATTCCCACTGAATATAAAGCCATACTAAAAAGCAAATTAAACCTCATCTATTACAGTATGGCACAATTACGTAATGCGATCAGTTTAAAAGCAATCTGCCATTATTACCTTTTTCACAAAACTCTGAGAGGATAAAAGTTGTGACATGAAGGAGACTGACAAGAATTTGAAATGCCGAAGTTGTTTGTCTGAGTGAGACTCCACATTAAAGAGCTGCCCATACTGATTTTTCAGCTTTGTCTTGCATGTTCTTGACTGTTTTGGCCCAGGATCATCTGTTGAAAACATTCACAAAACAAATTTGCAGCCAAGAGAAGAAGACCTTGGATATCTGATTACAGAAACAAAGTAAAATTACAGTCAGATGCCTATTGAGGATAGTCATCCTGCAGTATCCAAAATCATGTCAAAGTTCCAAAAAAGATGCTCTGAAATACGACAGGAGATAAATTTTTAGTTCAACAGCCTCACAAGAAGTAGTGCCATTTCATCTGATCATTCTTAGGTGAAGAATCTTCCTTCTTCTTGGTGCAAAACCTATGGTACACTGGCTACAAACATGAGAGACTTTTGTCACAGGACCACATACACTGCGTCACGTATTTGGGAAAACTGCTTTCAGTATCCCTACCTGGTCCTTCCTGGCTGAGAAAAATGTATCCAAACAACAAATACGGCAAGTTCCTAACTTAAAAAGGAACAACCCTCACCCACCTTCCCCAATGCTCTTTGAAGTAACAGATTGGAAAAGTATTAAAACATATTGTTTAATTATTGCTCCACTATATTGTAGTAGAAAGAAATGAAACCTTAAAAAAACCCTAGAAATGACTGGTAGTTCCTCTGACCTTGTCTGCTATGAATAACAGCTTTTTATTTCAACTAAATGATTTACTGTACCTTCTAAATGAGGACTAGTGTTTGATTCTAAATTTGATTTAATTAATCTATAATTAAAAGGATTAAAAAAAGTTATCATATATCTTAGCCATTTTATTTAAAAAAAAAAAGTCATTAGAGTAATTAAGTATCCCTTAGTCTTCTGTCTAGAGGAGTAACAGAATCATAGAATGCTTTGGGTTGGAAGGGACCTTCAGAGGTGATCTGGTCCAACCCCCCTGTAGTGAGCAGGGACATCCCCAACTAGATCAGGTTGCTCACAGCCCCAACCAGCCTGACCTTGAATGTTTCCAGGGATGGGAAATCTACCACCTCTCTGGGCAACCTGCTCCAGTGTTTCATCACCCTCATCGTAAAAAATTTCTTCCTTATATCTAAGTCTAAACCTACCCTCTTCTAGTGTAAAACCATTACCCCTTGTCCCTCATAATAGGAAGGTTTACATGCATTTGCTGGCTCTGTTTTGTGGTTACCTTCTTTGTTCTCTGGCAGCTCTGTCAAGTACTGGATTATTTTCATCATGCTGTGGAACTGAGAATGTACATTAAATTCGCAACAGATGGAAGTCCAAAATTCAGTGTCTGCTTCCAGAACAGCATCCTGTTCACGGTTCAGAAATAAAAAAAAAAAATAATTCAAGAATTAAAAAAAATATTACTAATAATGATAAAAAGACTCAAAAACTCCTCAATTGAGTTTGTGAAAATGCCATGGTGAGCTGGATACCGCCAGGATTAACACCAAGGGTAATAGCCGCAACCTCTTGGAGAGAACATAGTTCCAGAGGGTGTAGAAAGAGATTCAATTGCTACAGCAAAGACTGTATCTTCTCACCATGTTCCTTTAATAATTCTTTTAGTTTTCCCCATAAACCATGATTTCACCGAATCTGAGGGCCTGCCTACACAAAAACATAATAAGGTTTTTATCTTGGTCTGTACAGTAAGACCAGTATCATGTTTCAAACACAGTTAAAGAAAAAAACCCCCAACTTGAACAATACTGAAGCACTTCATAATTAGACTATCAGCTCTTCAGGTCAAGGACTGCTGAACAATATGATCTGATTTATTGTTTGGGTTCCAGGACACAACAATATTGTATCTGCACTACAAATCATAGTCAACATCACCATCAGGTTCTGCTATAGCACAAGCTCAGAGCTCACTACTTACTTTAGCATAACCTAGGGGCTTATCGTGCACCTTTGTAAAGGCAAGACCATGAACAGAAAGGGGGAGACCAGTCTCTTGATGAAAATGTTGACCCCACTAGTTTTCTATTCTAACCTTGTCTGTGCTTGATGTCACAGTCACAGTTTTGGTCACATACTGCTCAAACAGCAGCACCAGGAGAACCCAGAGGAACTTGTCTCCTCCCACTGTAGTGATCAGCTGGGCCAGGATTGGCAGGCGTCGGTGCTCCGGCACATGGGGCAAGGCATCCACAAACACCCGAATGATCTTTATCACCACCTCTTCCACATTTCCTGAGGACTCTGACAAATCACTGTCTTCAGCCTATGTACAAACAGGAACAGCAGTTCAAACAGATTATTGCAAACGGGTACAAGTTCTTTCTTGTAAATTCAGGAAATGAAAGGAAGAACTAAGTGCCTGATTACAGCGTTACCAAAAGCGTAATCTCAAGAAAAATGAAAGTGCTCCAAAATAAACAGTTTTCAGTCATACAGTTCCTTTTCAGTGTTTAAAGAAGATGCCTCAAATAAAATTAAAGAAGGGAAAGAAAAAAAAGAAAAAAATAGAAAAGAAAGATTTAAGGGGGTGGGAGGAGGGAGAGGAAGGCAGGAGAGTGGAAGGAGAAAAAAACCCATTACTTGGCATCAGCTAAAACAAGCAGGATGTTTTAAAGGGAAAGCAATGCCACATCCCTCTGAAAACTTTGCCTGTAAGCGTGATAGTTAGGGTCTTGGATTCAAGGGCCTAGTAAAAATAATGTAAGTAGGCTACATGACCTCAGGTAAGTAACATTAGGCTCACCCCACATGTAATAATTTTGTGTGCCATAAATAATTTGTCACAGAAACTTGTGATGGCTGCTACAAAAGGTTTTGAGATAGAGATAGAGAGAGCGAGAGTGCAACTTGGTTTCTCTAACAGAGATCTGCAAGAGGATGCAAGATGTGTGTACATATCATTAAAAAATACAATGGGGAATCCTCAGTCCATTGTTAGAAGAATTTTTTTCCCTCCAATTCATTTTTGCATAAGAAATTTATATGGCATTTTTCATATTTAAATCTATGAATATTTCCAGCATTAAGATTTATTAGGTGCAAGTGAAATCAGACTGAAGAAAGAATGTCCCCTTTGAAAAACAATGATGTATTTTTGTTTTGGTTGATAGCCATTTATCTAAGATGTCCAGACAACAAAAAACCAGAAAACCCACACAAACACCAGCTGGAAAAATAAAAACATCTGTCAAATATTTTACCTTTCCACTTCCTTCAGACCATGTCTACTATTGCTATGACCATGACATATTATTATAGGACTAATAACCTTCTTCTTATTTCCAATGGTTCCTCTACTGGACTTCCCTGCTATTTTTGTGATGAAAAACTTGAACTTAAAGTATGTTTCAGGCCCTCTTTAGATAAATTTGTGATACTGTTTTGGCTAAACCATTTATGAAGTGCAGGAGCTTATAGGATTAAAAAGAAGTAGTCTGATGAACTCACGAGTTGTTCAGACGAGGAGTAGTCTATTAATATAGTTATTATATATAATTTAATATCTATCTAAAAATAATCCTAGAATAGGCTACAACTTATTCTGCCACAGATATCCTAAACCATTTACTGTACTTAATAATCTTATTGTTCACTTTTTTCTACTCCTTTCCATTAAGTAGACGAATTTACCCGTATAAGAGCAGGAATAACCATCTGCACTGTCTTATTAATGACTTGGAATGTGTAAGTATCATCCAGACGCAAGACATTTGCTCCCATGAATGTAAAAATGGGCATAATGTTGTGGAGAACTTTATCCTGGAAAAGAAAACAGATAAGATTAGTTTATTTTTTGAATCATGCTGCTCTGCATATTACACCTTAAGTCATTTCTCCTTCCCACAAATGCCACTAGATTCCTGTAAAAGAAAATGAGACTCATTAGTATCCTCCAAAATCTCCACTAAACTAATTTTAAATGTAAGTTAAAGCTACTTACTACATAATTGTTAGAGTTCTAAATATTATTTAGAAACCAAGATACACTTCTAAGCAAGTAACTAAAGAGTGGAAATGGAGAGTTTAGTCTGATGAAATACGTTGTATTCTTCAGCTCAGTGCCATGGTAGTATGACAAGCAAAATCAGCTATGGGGAGATCTGCAGAAGCACAAATGTGAGTGTGGTACAGATTCTGGTGATTTTCATACCTTTCCCACCCACCCTTTTGAGATCTGTAAAACATCTGCAATATCTACAATCATACAATGGAAACCAACCATGCCCATTTTAATTTTTGGCTTTTTTAGGGGCTAGACTGTAATCACAGTAATTAATTTTAAGAGGGCTCGATTAGAGGTGTCACCTAGCTCAAGAGTTAGTTTCCTAGATATTGCCAGAACTTAGAGCAAGAAGTTACAGGCAAATTTTTCATTCAGTTTTAGTGAACTGACGGGGTGTTTTAGATGTAAAAAGAGAGATGAGACTCATACAAAATATTTCCTTGTGTTCTGACCTTGAAAATCTTGTAAGAGCCAATATTAATGTAGAATAAAAGCTCGGTTCTGTAGCAGGTCATGACAGTAAGATGGTGACAAAGAAAAACAACCCCAACAATAAAGCAGCCAAATCCTCCACAAATTTGTCAAAAACATTCCAGTTTTGCCTTTTGGGAAAAAAGTATCTTTCTAAATGTGTGGAAAAAGTACTGAGGTAAACATAAAGATGCAAAATGAGTTTGATACATTTGGATACACTTTCCTGCTTTTATAGTTTCAAAGCAAAATAATTTTTCTTAGAAGAGTGCGTGTGCAGTCAAATTTCAATCCATAGAAAAAACCCCCTGTTTCTCAGTCAATTAAAATCAGACCAACCTGGTTTTATCATCAACGACAACTACATTTCTCAGTGTTGTACAAGATGGGAACTTGTGAGAATGCATGTGCTGTTGGGCTAGATGTTTTCTCTCTTGTATGTGAAAAAACAGAGGAAGGAAGAAACAATGCATGAGAACTTTAACCGCAGCAGGAAGGTGAGGCAGGGCGGTTGTCAGAAAGCTTCTTCCATTTCTAATGCGCTTCACTGCAAGTCATAAATGACTAGTGACCAAAGCATCAAGACAGAGGTTTGTTTTCAAGTAAAATGGAATGGAAAGCCCTAAAAGAGCAGGGAACCTGTAAATTTTGCCTCTTCCCCCTTTCAGAAAGTTTCTCCCCATAGAACAGCTCTATATGTTCTTCACTTTTCCCAATATTTGGAACCTGAAGAGAAGAGCCGACACATAAATTTCAGGCACTACTTACGGGAAACATGCCAGCAACAGCACCGAGGAGAAGCAGTGCATGGTGGTGTGTCTGTGGCATTTTAGAAATTCTGATGCACTGAACTATCACTTCCACGTTGAATTTTTCTTTGTCAAGGATATCTGCAAGTAAAAAATATTTACTGATTAACACTTTAATGGTCAACCACGTAGGAATAAACAGTACACTCAAGCACTGGTTTAAATTTGTAAACCATACTGAAAAGATCTACAAAAAACGATTAGGCAGCAAACTTGTATACCCTATAGAGGAATCTATCTCTCCTCAACAATACAGTGTAGACTGAGACAAGAAAAAAGTTAGAGGCCATTGTTTTAATGCTGTACTGGTGAGAGAAGTACTAAAAAATTAGTCTGGCCATTTTTACCTGCTGGGCTCTTGCTACCATCTAAAGACAATTTCTGACAGATGCTTAGCAGGCAGCTGAGGATTAGCTGCTTTGTATATTCCATATTTTCTTCTTCTGATGCCATAGGTTCCAGACACCTATACACGCAGGAAAAAAAAAAGGATTGGAAAAAAAGAGACACAAAAATGAGTGACCAAACTGCGTATTAAGATACAAATAAGAGACTGCAATCTTCATTCTACAGAAGCTCTGAATTGAGGCTTCTAAAAAGCGTTTGCCAAAAGGCGTCCCTTCTTTTTTGTTTTCAGATACATCCACTGGTCTAATAAAAGACATTTATCAAAGCACTGTCAAGAGTATAAGATGATTACCTGAAATATGACTGCCAGTCTATATAAAAGCAAGTCATAAGGAAAAAAGATAAATACCCAATCTATAGGTAAACTTTCCTAAGTGCCTGGAGATCGGGCTGGCAGGAAAAGCGACAGCTTTCTTAGGTTGCTCTCAATGAAGGCTGTTCACAACGTTTTGGGAGAAATTTTAAAGCTTAGAGTATAATTATAATAGCTCTACAAAAGACACAAGTCCTGTCAATTGTGCCAGTTTTAGCATGTCATCCTTCTTAGCAATCCCAAGCTGTCCACCTGAGAAACAAAGTCTTAATGTAAGAAGCAATGCAGTAGGTAAAAACCTTAAAAAGTGCATCACATTGTTTAAAGGGCAAAAAAGTCGTAACAACTTCCCATTCACCTCATCTGATTTGCCTAAAAGAAGTTCAAGTAAAAAAGGCAAGCGACACTACAAAACATGGCAACAAAGCAGAAGGAAAGCAGCCCATATTATAGTATGTCTTGAGTTGGAAGGGACCCGCAAGGATCACCGAGTCCAAATCCTGTCCCTGTATAGGACAGTCCCAAAATTCACACCATGTGTCTGAGGGTGTTGTCCCTTGAATATTGCCAGGGTTGGCGCCATGACTGCCTCCCTGGGGAGCCTGTTCCAGTGCTCCACCACCCTCTGGGTGAAGAGCCTTTTCTTAATATCCAACCTGAACCTAAACATTTTAATGCTTTACACTATCTGCTGCAGAAGAGAAAGCTCAAGGACTCATGTGTTACGGAGGCACGATTACCGGCTCAGCAGGTTAAAAAGTGCAGGTACCAATGCCTGCGGACGTCTAAGTTTCTTCTTATGCTGCAGCAATTCCAGAATAAGCATAACCCTCTGCCAGCTGAAGTGGCTTGTTTCTGGTGCCAATTCTGTATCTTGAGGCTTTCTAAAATGATAAGACAAACAATCAGGATAAACATTTGCAAAGAAAACAGTACAGTGTTTCAGGGAACACACACACGCATAAGTAAAAAAAGACAAATTTTTTTTCACGTAGTAATATCCTCTACTGCTTCTCCTGGGAGAGGCAGCAATGTGTGGGCTTTAGATGGAAGCAGCAACACATTTTAAACAATCAATAGAAAATCCAGACCAAACTTGAAAAAACAAACAATTATAGCATGCCTTCTGTGAATACAAAATATCTACACAATGAAGCAGACTTCTGCGGACAAAAAAAATAAAATCTATTACCAAATAACTGTCCAAATGCTGATCTGCTTGCCATCCAGGAAACTTGCATCTTCGGAATTAACCACTGACTATGCAGGCAATGGGTGTGTGTGCAAGCGTGTGTGTTCATAAACTCTGACAGACACAGTTTACAGATGGATCAATCTAATAAGTGATGATTGTTGTAAAGGATCAAGTGAAGGAAAATTCTAGGTTAAACCGAGAAAACCAACTCAATATACCTGTTTAAACAACAGCTGACAGCCGATGCTTAAAGAAGAGAATAAGTACAGTGGACAAAACAGCTCCTTCCTTATGAGAATGGAGAGAAGAAACAACACGAAGAGATCTAAAAATTAACAATTGTATTAACGTTTTAACTGAAAGAAAATACTGTTTTTCAGTCAACTAACAAGAACATTTTGATGAGCATCTGTAGGCTTCAGCCATTTGTATGCAATTTCTTCATACATCTTTATTACTAACCAAGTTTAATACCTACAGAAATGAATCCTGTTCAACTGTGTCAAGCCAGACTCTATAAGACCAAATGTCAACATTAAAACTATTGGATTTTTCTTTTTTTAATTTTGATTATAGTTCCATCAGTTCTCAAACAGCAGCATGAGTTGGTTTTCTCCTGCCAAAAGTATCTCAAGAATTATTTTACTGTGCAGGGGAAAAAGAAGAAACAGATACTTATGCTTTCCAATCAAACTATGCAATGTTGTAATACTAACAAGTGGTGTTTTCAAACTGTACAGATAATATTTTTCGTTTTCTAGTTTTTACCTCTGTTGCTGCATCTTCTGCCTCCTAGTTTGCTGAACAGTGGCCATACTTTTGGTCTTCTCAGGAGGCTCCAGTTCTCTGACAATCTGCTCAGCACACACTGAAATCTGAAACACAGAACAACACAAGTACGAATGAACAATGTGTCATATCACACATCTTTGCCCCCTCCTTTTTTTTTTTTAAAACGCATCCCTTTCATGCACATATGGATATAGTCCACATATACAAGTCATGTCCCAGAAAATGATAATTAGTGCAGCAGAAAGAAGTGACTTCTGCTGAATTCATTCATAGTATAGTAAATGACTGATGCATGGCTTTTAAAGAAATACCTTCTAAAAGCAGTCATTTAACTAACTTTTCATGCCATTAACACCATTATATTATGTGATAAATAGTTTCCGATTCCTTTCACACTACGAACAATATAAACAACGACTGTTACTTAACGTAGCAACACAGAACCACCTCAACAGGTTTGAACATATTTCTGTGTTCTGGAGTTCACCACTTACCCCTTTAAACACACTGGTAATAGTCTGGGCACAAAGTGGGTTCTTACAGTTTAACAGTAAGTCAAACAATACTCTTAACAGCTTCTGTTGTACCATCCCATCTGACACAGCTGCAAAGAATGGCTTAGTGATCTACAAAAGGGAAAAAAGAAAGGACGCAGAGAGGTTTACTCTAAGGGTAACAAAATCACAAGCTATGGAACTTAGGTACATTAGATTATGTATGACAGACCCAATCACACATGCGTGTTAGTATGAACATATATTGTAAAAATTTGCATATTAACTATGTATTTGTATATATCCAGGAATCCTTAGATGCAAAGCACATACTTCTAAAATATCCACCAGACATATTGATCCCTGAAATTTTTCACACAACTTGCCTGGTGGCAGAACAAACGCTGTTGCCAGCCTTTGGTAAGCTAATACTTGGCTAATAGAAGGCCTGAATTTGTAGCCTCCTTCAAAAGAGTCTATTTCTCACCTACTGTATTTTCTTGACAATTTTTCCTCAGAAGAAAAACATGAAGTAAAGCTCCTGCCTGACTGATGAAAACTAAGGACAGTGGAAGAGTAGTATCTGCAGGCAATGACACAGGCATTCATCTGCATGCAAATACAATGATATTTCTATTCTGTACTTGTCAATTGCAAAAATAAATCAAGCAGCAACTTCTCCTTCTGGTAGGTTTAAAAGAGAAAGTTTTGCAGCTTGTTTAGATGTTTCAAAGACACTATGGAGATCTTGAAAACTTGTACTAAAAAAAAAGACAGGTCAAAAGCTATGGACTCCTTAACACAGAAAGAGTCCTTGTAAATCCAATCC